>JAZHYW010004036.1:0-80146 GCA_037355805.1 Ixodes ricinus
TCTTGTACTTCGTTCAGTTATGTAGTACTTCATATTGAAGGCTACATAAAATATAAGATCTGAATTAATTATTCAATTCGCGCTGCAATTATTCTCCCATCTAATGTCCTCCGAACCCCAAACACACACAAGGAAAGATGGCGTTCATGTAACCGCCATACCCTCTTTTTATAAAAATGTGTTCGATTTAAAATCAAGCTACCCGATTTCGCCTTGACGTGTCGCTGCTATCGCTGTTACTAGTACTGTGGACTGACACGGGGCTGCTCAATCTTTATGTCGTGCTGCGCTAGCTGCGCCTCCTAGACGCCTCTGGAAACTAATAAAACTGCGGGTTGGAGAGTGGGGCGCTGCGAGAGTGTGCGTCCTACTCCGATGTGTTTGACCCTCGAACAGCACAAACCAAACTTGGACCCTGCGCCGGTGGTGCGCTAAAAGTTCCATCACAGCCACTTTCGTTGGTTCGGCACGAGCCACGCGAGGAAGCTCGCCGCTCGCAGCAGGAGCAAGCTGCTTGCGCGCGCGTCCGTGTAGCATGACCGTAGCATCATGCTTCCTCCTAACTCTGCGCACTTGCTAATTGCATTCTTTTTTTCTTCTCCAATACACGCTGCGATTTCTATTTTTTCTTTTTTTGTGTTTAAACAGTTTAGCAGTAACTGCTGCAGACCTTCGAGACAGAAGAACAAGAGGGGACCCAAGACGGCTGCTGACGTCAAAAGTGAAATCAATTACTCGGCAGACTTTTATATATCCTTTTCTTTGCAAACGCCACCAGGCGGTGCTCCAGCGAACTTCCGCTTAATAAAAAGAAGGAACAAAGCCCATCTTAACACCACTGCTTGAAACGTCGATGAAACATTTAACCTCCAATTCTCCAGGTGAACGCCAAAGGAACCAAAGAAGAGCGAGATCTGTTCAAATTTTTCGAATATTCTTGTAAACCAACTTGTCTCCTCAAAGACGTTAAATCGTACAGCCGAAGCCCTCGCTAAATCTCCAACTTTGTTGTCCGTGTACAATTTATGCTTTCTAGCACTACGTGACACTAAGCAAGCTCGACAGACTTGCAAAAACGGAGCTACCGGAAGTCGATCGGGACGCAAGCAGCGGTTCATGTTTGTAAACAGCAAAAGGGTTTACATATCAGCTTCCAGAGCTTGCCCTGTGTTCCCTCTAGTTCTTGTGTCCTCGTATGGGGCGCTGGGATTGCAAAAATGCAGGTCCACCAGCTCCTGCATTCACGAAGCATTTTAACAGAAATACAGTAACTTTATCATGGGGAATTTCGGCAAACCTTTACCGTGTTGCGCGCACCGTACTATGCTTCGTTTAAGCTGCGACTAGAAGCTCCGCCTTCAGCGCGAGCTCGCTGGCTACCGAAGTGCTTTGGTTGCGCGTGCCTGCGCGTTCACACTTGCGTTAGCAAGGGCAGAAACTCGCGCTGAAGGCGAAGCTTCTTGTCTCAGCTTACAGAGACACTTACACCCCCAAAATTTATTTTTGTTTTTGCCAGGCGATTTATTACGGTGACAGAAGACTACCAAATCAATATTTTGCTATAGCGTCACGTATATTTTTAATAAAGTCAAAAAAACGCAACACAGCTCGAAGCCGAACCGAGGCTGGACTGGGGAGGAAGAAGAAATAGAGGGGAGAAGAGAGGTGGAGGAAGACACATGGCTCTGATGCTTTTTCCTTCTTAAACATCGCATTTGCGGCTTTTTAGAAGCCACAAAAAATGGGTATCGTATTTCTTTTCTATTTTCAATATTGTTGTTTGTGTGCCTTCGATGACCTACGACTTCGATTAAATTTGGTGGTCGTGTCCAATGGCCCCTTCCCCTGGCAAACGCCGAGCGCTCCGCGCTAGCGCTCGTCGAGCGGTCGGCCTCCGTGAGCGATCGGTCACGTGATCGATCCCAGTGGCACGCGCTGCGGAGCAAATCGAGCGTAACGCTCCCAGCGCCACCGCTTCCAGAGCGTCTGCTCTCGCTTTTGAACAGTTGCGGTTCCCATTGCTATCTTGCTGAAAGCATGAAGTTCTGATCGGAACTTTATGCTTTGACAAAAAATTGATTGTTTACTACTTGATTAACGGTGACCCCGACGTTAAGACACAATTTATTTTCCCTTACAGTTATATAAGCCCGATAAAGACAACTAGAAGTACTTGTACGAGCCGTAGGATGCTATTAAGCAATACCAAACACGTATGCCGTAAAGCGATCGTCATCTCCGAAGGCGACTTCCATCTGCGGAGTATTTGGCGTGTTGTCTTCTAATTATTCCAATTACATTACAGAGGCCACAAAACGCACAAACGACGTATACCTAGCTCTTCATCCGAATAGGCGCGCACAACGCCTTCGACGTAATGCGATATCTTGGGCCTCTTCGCTGGCCAGGCAAACGACTCGGCAAACACTTCGCCGAGAACGGCTGCCTCGTCGTCACTCGAGCTGGAGCTAAGCTGGTATCTTCGTCGCTGTCACTGCGTTTTATTAGACCTCCTGAAATTAACTGCAACAATGTCATCAACGCAGTATGCTCGGGCGAGTCGGTCATGACGAGGGGAACGAAAGCAAGCACAGCAAGAGAGCCCACCCAGCAATCGAAACAAAAAAGCCGCGAAACTCCTTCACTCCCCCGCGGGAATGTCGATAACGAAACTGAAACGATGCGAGAGACGACTACAGATCGTACTCCTCCGAAAAAGGCTGCGCGGAGAACTACTCCGGACCGCTCGACGCGCTCCGCCACTTTTCCACGGAGCGGTTGGAGCCGCTCGGCGAGCGCCCCACCGGCTCCAGATCTACAAGCGGCACACGGAGAGATTGCTCGCATCTCGCGAGGGAAACAAGAATCCGCTCGGCGAGCGCGCGCCGAGCGCATCGCTATTTGCCAGGGAAGGGGCCACCCATCTTTGAAAACGGCCCGTGACCACGGAGAAGAGAGTGAGCGCGACTCAAACCGGACAGTTCTCGATATTTGGTTTTCGGACGGAAAGAAAACGAATTTCGAGCCACAAATTCTGTTCTGGGTAGTGGGGCTCTCACGTGTCATGTACAACTAAAAACCTCGGCGAGCATAAATACCCTGTCAGTGTCCGCTTTAAAGGTGAACGGAGTATGCCGGGGCATTTGAAGCATGCTTAGTTCAGCGCGCGCCCTGGAGTTACGGTATCACGCGGGCGCGCGCTTAAAAGCATGCCGCAAAGGCTCCCAGGCAGTGCAGTCCGCGGAACACGGTAAACGGTTGCTATGGAAGTCCTTAACAGACACGATCTCGCTATGCGTTCGGCGCATGCGTGACGCCGCCATAACTTTGGATTCAGGAAAAAGCAGACGTGCACGTGTGCGCGAGGGCTCGTGCCTTCTCGTGCTTTACACGCGCAGTGCTCCAGCGAGGTTGTTGCGCGCACAAGGACCAAAGTGCCCTCGATGCGTTGCGGCAGCGGTGGCGTAGTCAAACTGGCTGGTGAGATCGGTCTCATTGAAAAGCCTCATTTTTCAAGCAGTCAGAGTCTCGTTCATCGCGACCATTCAATGATCACCGCGTGTGTCAGAAGCGCGAAATATAAGTTAAAGCAGTTCGTTCGTGAACGGAAGACGTGTGGAGCTTGATTGACGTCAGTTATCAGAACCACCCAGATGTCCAAATTTCTTACAAAAATATCTAAACACCAATAATGTAGGCCAGTTTTTTCAAAATTTCGAACTCTGAGGAATGTGTTACAATCTCAGAGGTTACAATCAGGAGTTTTCTCTAGATATCGAAAACCTCTACTTGTCCCTTGGCCACAAAAATCATGACTGGAAAAGTAGAATCAGCAGTAATGAAAAAACGCGTTACAAAATCGTTTCTAAATCAACTGGGGCTAGGCCTGAAGGTTATTCTTTAGATTTTAAGACTGTACTTGCGCTCGCTACTGATTGATCTTCAGAATAACATCTACAATAAAAAACAGGGGTTTACATCGACTCCTCGGTGGCCCCGGCGCTAAGTGAAATCAATCTGAGCGCGGTGGACGTTGCAGGTAAAGACTACAGTTACTTCGCTGCATTTACTCCAGAAACCTGAACATGTTTCGCTTTGTGGACAGCTACATGGTCGCTGCAGACTAACGAAATCAAAGGCAAGACATAACAGCATGCTTTCAAAAGCAGTCGCTCGGCCTGAACTGTACGGAAGAACGCAAGAGATGAAAAAGACTCCAATTCTTAGATTCTAAAGTATAAGTAAAAACAGGGAGTCGTGTTGAATTTACAAACAGAGAACAAACAAGCCGCTACTCCCTTTCAAGGGTTCGCATTCAAAAACGGGCAAAGATGGCAACATAAATTTGGTATTATTATCTTTAAAACAAAACTGTATTCACACAACTACGAAGAGCCTAAGAAAAACAAGTTCAACGCCTCATGGGCGCAGGGTACCACACGGACAAAGTAAAAATAGGTGGCATCATGAATAATTATATCGAACCAAAAGAAAAAAGAAACGAGAAACTCCAAAAGTATATCAAAATCCTCTACACTCACGCATTTTCCCATCAGATAAAAAAGCTTTTGGCAGGGCAGTGTTACATTTTGTTCACAAGTAAAAATAAGTTATCAAAAATAGTTGCAAGGCAAACGGAAAACCAAGCCTACATAAACAATTTCAGTGAAACCACAAGATGAAATTCGTGAAATTTGATGATGAGGCAGCATATTCCATCCCATTTTTATGCGGAAAAACATATGTAAGAGAAGCAGGACGGCTAACTGGACAAGAACATAAAGGCAAACTAACGATCACGGGGGAGCTTTTCTTAGAAGCGCACGTCAATTACTGCAGGAGGCGTAATGAATCTTTGAAAGCACGGTAGCAGTCAAAAGGCACAGTGAGAGGCTGAAGCGAGACAGTAATTGAAGTCCTTCTCATTCAGAGAAGTGGCGACGTCAAATAAGCCAAAAATCGCTTCACTTGACAGACGAATAAGAGAGATTGCTGAAGGTGGAACTGGAGAAATATGTCGGAGAAGATGGGAGCGGTTCAGCCTTCGAGGAAGGCGGGTCGGGAAGACCTCGCCGATGTGATGAAAGTATTGTTAGTCAAACGCCGTCCTTGTCTGTTGTGTTTCTTCTTGTTTGTCTTTCGTCCATACTTGCTTTCAAAACCTTTCAATAAAAATTGTTGACTTGACGGGGCCTCTCCCCCCGTTTTCTCGGCAAGGGCGTGCAGACGAGTGCAAGAACTATAAAGACAAATACAATTTAAAAAAATTCATGTGCAAAAAATAACAATCACTACAGATATAAAAATACAAATCACTCATGTTTACACACTATCACTACGACAAAAATATTTTAGCAAAACAAACAAGCAAACGAAAATCGCGCAATCTGATAAAAAAGATGAAGACACTCATTTTTACATTAGTGAAAAATGCAGTCGAATGAATATGGTGTAAGTCAGTGGTTCTCAACAAGTGATGTTCCGCGGAGCCCTTGTGGATCGGCGGAGATGATGGAGGACCTCGTTCGCGGTGGGGTGATTGGAAAGGTAAAGATTAATTATGATAATTAGTTTAACAGGTTAATATAACTAAGGACTAGTGTGAAGTAGACTTCTCTTGTTGATGTACGCACCAGAAAACTCACCCGAATATTAGAACGTTTCTTTTCAATCTAAGAAATAACATTTTGATTGTTGGGCTTGACTGATGAGACAGGTCTTCGCGGACCCCTAGAAAGCCTTTGCGGGCCCTAAAGGGTCCGTGGATCCTCATGTGGGAACCACTGGTCTAAATATACACATCTTTTGATGGAACGTGGTGTCAATGTTTCTAAAGTAATGTTGTTTTTAAGCAAATTATTTAGTAACGATTGGAGATGATGCCTTAACATTTGGGTTCCTTCATTTGTTCTACTAAATGGTACTCTCCAAACATCTCCCTTACGAACGGTATAGTATTTTGTGTTTCGTGCTAAATTTGCTGTATAGTTGATTAGAAACTATTACTTTGCAGCTTGTTGTGTATCTTAAAAGTTATGCATCATCATAGAGATCGGTGACCTGAACGAGATGCAGTGTATTAAAAGGGGCTGCGTATGGGTGTCATATGGAAAAATGCTGATACTTCGTGCTGCTTTTTTTAAGGACATGAACCTTGTTTATGATGTTTTCAGTAGTGGTTCCTACACAGATGGCAATAATTTAAATGTGAAGCTAGCAGAGAATTCTAAAATGAGTAGTTTAATTTTTGCTGGCAGGTCAGAGCGAAACTTCTTTAATAATGCTAACAGCTTTAAAAATTCTGAAATTAAGTTTTTGATATATAAATCTCACGACAAATTTTCCTGGAACATTACGCCAAGTGTTTTGGCACTGGAAAAGGTTCAATAATAGAGGGTCCATATTGTAAGGTTGTAATTAAAAGCAAAAGATTTATTATTGGGTTTAAAAGAACTGACTTTCTTTTAAAAGTGTTAATTTGTAGTGAATTTACGTTGATCCGTTTATAAAGTTCTCTCAAAGTGTCATTCGGATGTTGAGCGAGCTTTTCTTCGTCGCCTGCGGAAAAACAAAAGTTAGTATCATGTGCATAATTACATACGCCGCCTCAGTGCTCATTCTTACAATGTCGTTAATATAAATATTGATAAGCAAAGGTCCCAGTATGCTCCCCTGAGGTACACCGGAGTGTAATGGTTGTACACTTTAATACTGGTTATTGATGACAACACACTGTTCGCGAAATTGTAAGTAGGAAGCTTTGATTCCAAAAGCTATACCACTAGAAGCTATAGAATTCAAGCTTGTTAGGAAAGTGAGATGAATTATGCGGTCGAAAGCCTTGATAAATCTACAAATATGCACACTTGTCTTCCAATGATTTTAACACGATTTCTTTTTGCTTTAATAAGGCATGTTCAGTTGATCTACCCATTCGAAAACCGTATTGTGAGGGTGTAAGGAGACATTGGGGATCGGTGGCCGGGAACTAGCGCACACCAGCTCGGAGCACGTGGAGCGAAAGCTCGCGCTGCAGCAACCCAGCGGATCCTGGGTTCAATGCCCCACCCCTGCCCGTTTCGATCTGGATGAGCATCGTACCGGCGTGCGGTCGTGTATCACTACTGCGTCGTGCACGTTAAAGACTCCAGCTGGCGGTTGTACCGCGTTGGCTAGATTGCTCACCTACAGCTAAGACGAGCACCAACTTCCGACTGCATAAACATACACAAAACAATTTTCTGAGGATGTAAAGAAGGAATTGATCGCAGAATCAAGTGATTTGGCTGTATATATTTTTCCAAACACTGTAGAAAGGACTGGTAAAACAGAAACAGGCCTGTAACTTAATTGATCAATCTTGTCTCCATTTTTGAAAAGAAATCGATTATGATCTCCATTTTTTGAAAGAACGAAAAGACTACGGGGTCTTCCGTAGTCTGATGCTGGAGTTCTGTGATAGGAATAAATTCGTCGACCGCCGCCTCCATTCATTCATTCATTTCATTCATTTGTTTATTTTTTGTGCTCATGAACATCCTGACGCCTTGACGCCATGACGAGGCACATACGCTTGCAAGTCTTCGGACAACACTTCTCACGATCCCGGTCGCGGCAATCTGCTAGGACCATCCGCATTTCGGTTCAACTCTCCTTTACAGTACTCTTTTTGTAACGAGCAGCCACTTCGGAGTAACGCCCAGCGCTGTACTCTGTGGCAACCATGTGGGGTTCGGCCCGACTGTGAACGCACCCATAGATACTCACGAAACTTGTGGCACCGAACACCAGCCCCAAGCCTCCAAAGTGCGTGCAATTCCGCTCTGCCTTCGACAAGGTGTGTGAGCGGAACCCAACGGGCTGGCTACGTTTTCCCATTTTTGCGGACAGCACTGCGCCTATACCATGCGGAGATGCATCGCATTCCGACCGGAGGGGCTTCGTAGGGTCGAAGTGTGCTAATATCTTACTGTTTCAACTTCAGCTTGCTCTGCTAGAAAGCCTCTTCTGTGTTTTTCGACCAGTACTATTTCTGACCTTTCTTGAGCACTTCGTACAAGGGAGCCAGGAGAGTCACCATGTTAGGAAAAGATTTTCTGTAATAAGTTATAAACTCCAGAAAAGAAAACTCCCAACTATTTTAATGTCGTTAATGTCACACAGTTGCTATTTTGTACTGAATTAAATGTATAAAAAAACCGTACTCGTCAGTCGGATGAAAGCGTCATTGTTTTATTACGAGTTCAGAGGTAACTTGTACACTGTCGGTTATGCCCGCTGTGGTTAACGTTAGCGAAATAGTTGTTACATGAGTTTGCGAGGTCCTTAGCGTGAAACGCTGTATTTCCAATTCTGATTTCTTTAATATTATTGTTTGCAGACGATCAATTTAGGACTTGGTTAATCATTTTCTGTGTCTGGTCTGTCTTTGACATCGTTTCCTCATTGAATAAAATATGTAATTAGTTTTTTATTGCATAAGAGTTTTACTCAGTCTGTTTTTACGTGTCTTAATCATTTTTAAATCTCCAAGTTCCTAGTATTTATACAGTTAGAGTATAGCTTATTTTGTGCGAATCATCTTGAGCCGTTCGTGCCATGTTTGAAAAGGGGTCTTTTTGCTGTCATTATCGAATTAAAATCACTAAATTGTAATCTACTTATCTTCTTCATTCACAAATTTTGGCAAGCCATGCTCTTCACAGAGACTTTGTCCGAGGATTCCTTGGTATGAAACTTATACAAACATAAGGAGCCATTAGAAAGAAGAAAGAAAAAGTAATGAAAGCAAGCAAACTTTGTTCCCGCATTAGTAATCGAATAAGTCTTGCGATTACTTCCAAATAAATGTGTTCAATTGATTAATAAATTAAACAAAAATATTCAATTACAAGTAATTTTATCACTTGTAATGAGTACCTATACAAGTCTGCTCGAGAGCTAATTTTCGGTGTTTATCGGTATTTATTAAAAACGGTACAGTAGTTATGAGTCCACCTATTGTGTGACATGTTTGATCTGAGGTTTGGGCAAAAGCAGCGAAATCTACTCTCCATCGTACCCTGAACCAAAACGTAACATGCCCCGCTTTTCTAGGCACCAGGACTTGATAACTCCCAAGGTGTTCAGACAAATTAGCTGATTGGGCGTGACAGTTTTCCACACACTACCACCGCGAGAAAATTACCCATGGCTCTTGGTCGGTCAGAGGATGTTATTTGGACACTCCCAATCCATCCGCTTTCGCTAAAGCGTATGGATGAGTGCCAAATCATCTGCTTTCAGATCTGTTTTACTTTATGTCCCCCTTAACCAAACTTTCCATGTGTGCTATCTTGAACCTATAGTACAGGGGATATATGCGCCAATCTTCGCAATAAATGAAGCACGTTGAAAACTGCGGTATTGAAGGAAAAAAACAAATAAAAGCTTTATTCTTCCTTAAAAAATAATAAAGCACACAACCAGACGATCCTGTTTAACGCCACATTTAAAAACAAAAATATCACAGTGTGAAGGATTTCGCAACTGTACAATATTGCATACTCCTGTGACCAGACCTACTTTTTGAGGCAGCAGCTACATGTTTCATACTTACACAGTTTATGATACATAAATCTTAACTACTTATTTACAGTAATGATTGAAAGCTCAATAATGCTGCAGGTTCAAATATGTCGCCCAGTCAGACACAAGTCGTACAGAACCGGGAGGCATCCAAAGAACAGGTGTGTACTAGCTTAATCCCTGTAACGGGAACGCGGGAGCGCATGGCGTCGGGTACTTTCTTTGTATATTAATAATTCCCACCACAGCAGCATGTCTTCCCGGTGGTGTGACCCAAAAGTATAAACAAAACCATTCACACCAAACGCTCTAACACTATACAACAAAAACACCCAACAAAGTTTTAGTAAAGAAACGTGCATACCTTAGACACTTCTGGCATCGCGAAGCTCTTGAGACAACTTAAAGGTATAAATATCTAAAATTAAGATGAGCTTCCACCAACATAAAATAGTCTCCTTGACCCCAAAGTGTAAGAAGACATACAAAAGCTCACGGTGGGTATTAGACTTGAACATGACATTTTGCCATTTAAAAGTTAGTGCAAAAATAAAAAAACATGAAGGTCTCTTCTTTTTTTTTTTTTTGCGAAAGTGCGCTTATATTTAGTTTATATAGCCGCCAGTTGTAGTAATCATCAAGTTTGTTTCCGACGTATCGCTCATAAATTAAACAAAAAAAAAACGTCTTTGGACACCTTCAATACGCTAAAATTTCAAAAGAATTAAGAAAATTCCAGGCTGTAGATAAGAGTTCCAGTTTTGAGCAGACAAAGCCATCTTTTAACGCAAGCGCAAAAGACAGTGTTCCAAGCTCTCGCGTTAATCTAGACAAAATGCCGAGCATCTTCACTGGTGAATGCACAGCCGTATTGACGTGCGAGTATGAGAGCAATCGAACGGCCCGCCGTGCAACTGCAGCGCATCCGCCTTACTCTATTTGCAGTTGCGCACCGGGCCGCTAGACGGCTCTTGTAGCGTACAATGGCGCGCTCTCCCATGCTCCCGTTGACAGGGATTCAGGTACTACATCTAGAAGAACCTAGTGTCGTGGTGGAATAATTCCAGCTGTGCGGACAATATTTCCGGGCCGCTTGCGCGTAAGCGCTACCCGGGGGCGCCGGTGTCTTCTGAGCTTAGGCCGTTGTAAACATGCATGACGTAACTGTCCTTCGATGCGCGCCAAACGTGGGCACTCTTGCTAGGATCAAAGAAGTCCTTCCACTCCTTGTAGTAGAGTGGAAGGAAGAGGCTAAAGGAAGTACTCGCACTCCAGGACAGGAACCGTTGAGGACGACTTCTCGAATGCTCTTCGCCTTGCATCGAGACAAGATGGCTTCCTTAAGCAGAGTCGGACCAATGGACGCCCATTGCTGTGGCTTGTACCTTGGAGGCACCCGGTGCATGCAGTCTTCCAGAAAAGGGTGATGCCGGTCGAAAATTAGGAACCCGTTGGCGGTCATGTCTTGTTCTTGCTGAAAAACAAAAGTGCAGTCACTTCTGAGAGTAGTACACATTAAATCCTCGGTCACACTGTTAATACACCATATCAAAGATAGCCTACAGACACTGTCTCGAGAATGTTTTGTTTTCTTGTAGTACAGTCTTGTCACACTATGGGTTGTTCAAAATCTTTCTTCAGACATGTTCGACGAATGCATGCAGGAAACATGCATCGGAACATATTCCAGGCGCGTCCTCAGATAATTCTGTGATCGTGTCTGCAACGAACACTGTGCCTTTGTATCTAGAGCGCAAGATCGTCTGCTTCACTTTGCACGGGTTGTGGTGGCGTCAGAACGACGCCGAGCTCTGATAAGGTCTGACTGAAAGGATAGTGGGTAGACCTCAAAGCACGCTGCCTTGAGGTTTACCCACTATCCTTCCATCAGATCCAATCAGAGCTCGGCGTCGTTCTGACGCCACCATACTCCTGCAAAGGAAGCGGGCGATCTTGCGCTCCACATCATTTATGTACGAGCAGTGCGACCGCAAGTGTGGTTTCAAAACAGTCGATTAACGCTTAAGCGCAAATGTGTGAACCAGACATTAAAGCATACACATTCGCGCTGAGGGCGAAATTTCATTTGGAATTACCTATAGATATCGGCGGGTTTTGAGCTCCCCAAAGGTACTTGAATTTCCAAGTAATCTTGTGAAGATGAGTACGATACCGGATTTACTATTTTGTCAACCACGACTACACTTACAATTTTTTTTTCTTTTAAGTGTGCGTTTTTTTATGACGCTGGTTATAGCCCGAGGGAACTTACTTAGCCTGCTGGCTCCTTCAAATTTTATTTTTAAAGCGAGCATCTTAATTTTAAAGCGAGGGATATCGCTGAAAGTTGCCCTTGAGTTATTGTGTGCACATCTGATTATCTTCAGCCGTTCTTTGTCTTGAATGCAACCACCGCATTGGCAGTTGAACAAGGAAGTAATATTGGTAAAATAAAAATAAAAAAAACATAAAAACAAGCGTTCAAGCTTTTTTTTCCGATTCAGGCTGACAAAATGTGAGCATAGATAATAGATGAAAAAACGCGTTCGAATGTATTTTATTCTTCAGAGACTGTCAGGTGATTTTTGTTGAGCGGAGACGTGGCGACATATATAATTCTAAGCTATGCAACTACCTATTTTTGGACCATAATCGGAGGAATATACATGTTTAAAATTTGATATTTTTCGTTGTGTGAACTCTCGATACGTCCATACTAAACGAGGTTTTGTTTTTCTAAATTCTTCATTGTCAGACAAAGCGTGACAGATATTATGAATGGCATATTATGTTAATGATATCGACGAGGTGTGATAAAAAAGTGAAAGCCGTTTACAACTCCCTGTAACGCCGAATTGGAGCGCAGCTCTTGAAGGAGGATGGAAGGGTACTCAGGGGAGGAATATACCCACTCCTCCTCCTCCTTTTTCTTCCCTCATTCTTCAATCTCCTCCGGGGGGGGGGGGTCACGCGACCTCGGGGGAGGGGGCATGTGACCTCGGGGGGGGGGGGGGGGGCACGTGACCTCGGAGGGTGGGGGGCACGTGACATCGGGGGGTGGGATCACGTAACATGGGGGGTAACATGACCTGAGGGGGTCACGTGATCTCGGGGTCACGCATCCCCCCCCGAGGTCACGTGACCCCGGGAAGGAAGCTCGCGCGGTGCATTATGGGAAATTTCCCATAATGCACCGCGCGGTTACGCCGATGGCGACGGCGACGGCGACGCCGCTCAAGGCGAAACGGGCGCCTAAGAGCTGCGCTCTAAAAGTTCAAAACTGATTTTGTGGTGCAAAACGAGAAAGCAACACAGTGATGCGCACGCAGCAGTCAAAGGCAGGACCTTACTGAGTCATTATGCCAGAAGGGGTCGCTTTGTGAAAATTTGGAACTGCGCTACGCGAGCTTGTTAGACAACATTCACGAACATAATGGCGATCTCCCCATAGACTGCAAACCAAAGCGAGACGAATATCAATTTTACGTCAAACTGGGCAAATCTAAAGGAAACCTCTGAAATTATTTAGAAGGCTTATGTCAAAAAGCGTTGAGGTGTGCGATGCGTTTTGAGTGTCACTCGCGCTTCAAGAATGGCAGAACGTCACTGAAGTAGGAGGTTCGATAAGGTCGCCTTACAGCTCTTCGTCGTTCAGCGATGTTCTGCCGTTCCGGAAGCGCAAGCGCCATAAAAACCCTCGCAAAATTCACTAATTTTTGACACAAGACTTTTGACTCATTTCAAAGTTCTGTTTTATATTTGACAAGCTTGACGAAAAATTTATGATACCTTTTGCTCTGTTTCGCAGTCTATGACGAACTCGCCATTGTTCCCGTGCACGTGATCGCGAAACGTCCGAGGACACGTAAGCTCTTTTTATGAGTTGTGAATTCGAAAGCATGCCGCCTGCGACGTATTGCTTCCGCCTCGCGTTGTCGAAGGGCCTCATCCTGTTGTCGCCTGAGACGCTTCAAATCGCTATCCGCTTGCGCCTCACGCTTTCGAAAGGCTCTGTTTTGTCTCCTAGCGAGTTGCGCCGCTGCTTGTTCCGCCCGCCGTGTATTCGGAGGACTTGACAACGATGGTGGATTACGCTGCCTGGCTCCTCGCTCGTTGTGCTGCGTTATTCCGCTGCCTTAGTTTCTCTGCGGTGAACCAGCTTGGACGGGCAGGCTTGGCTACTGCCGATGTTGAGGACGCCGACGATGTATAGGGTGGTTCAAGTCACCAGGCTCGATCTAAAATGGACCGTAAAAATCGACGCCTGCACGTAGCAATCTAAACTTTTCGTCAAAGGTGTAATTCACAGGTCGGTTTTTTCTTGTAAAATTACAAAGCGTAGCTCTCTTTCTGTAAAAAATAAGGCCAAGAAACTTGCCAGGGTCTACGGCGGGCAGCAACGCAGACGACAGGGGTCCAGTAGCGGGGTGTGTTTGGCGTTCGTATTGATAGATGGCGCTACCTCCTTATCGCGACGGCTCGCGACCACCGTGGTTTATTAAAATGAATATAATCTTTTTGAAATGTACCTTCGGTTAAAAAATAAATGCGAACAATAAAAGCAAAACTTAAAGTAAAAAAACGCGTCTGCATAACGGCGGCGCTTTTGCTGCCAACGGATTTCGTCTGCGTGTCGTCTGCTATCTTTCGCTGGTCGGCTGCACCTTCAGACGCTGCTCCCGACGCCATCTATCAATACGAACGCCAAACACACCCCGCTACTGGACTTGGTCGTCTGGGTCGCCGCCCGCCGTAGACCCTGGCAAGTTTCTTGGCCCTATTTTTTACTAAAAGAGAACTACGCTTTGTAATTTTACAAGAAAAAACCGACCTGTGAAATACACCTTTGACGAAAAGTTTAGATGGCTACGTGCAGGCGTCGATTTTTACGGTCCATTTTAGATCGAGCCTGGTGACGAACCACCCTATAGATGGCTTGAGGCGCCGCCATGTTCGTCGGCGTCGAGAGGAGCAGAAGCGGCCGAGCGCGCGCCACCGTGTTCCTTTTACCGGCGCGGAGCCAGCAGCACCATGGGGTGGCGTTCCTTAAAACTATGACGCGCGCTAGCCAATGGGAGCCTATCCATCAAATCGCTGCTACAGACTACAGGCTTCGCTTCATTGGGACAGGAGAATTTAGGTGCCGTTTGGCGCGGCTTCAAAAGCTGATAACGCCGGTTCGCTCCATGGCACAGTTAATGCTTTCGTATTAAAGCTCGTGAAGCGCAGTTCCAAATGTTTACAGAGCAACGTCCTTGGGCATCACGTGATACGAAGGTCCCTTCCTTCGACTGCTGCGCGCATCACTGTGCTGCCCTTTCTTTTTACGCTACAAAATCAGCCTCGGATCATTTTGATTGCACCTCGTATGTATGAAATTCAAACCTTTTTTCTGAGATGATAAAACAGGTATTCTGTTGAGGTGCGCTTTGTATAATAACATTTAAATGTGAATTTGGCACCAAAAGCGGGTATTATACCAGGTGCCGGCAATTTAAAGGAAGGTTTTTTTCTACCGAAACTTGCTCCTACGATGTAAGGTGCGATCAAGTAAATACGACACCCAAGGTTATTCGCCATACCATGCGTTAGCCATCGATAAGCGGTAAAATATTAGAATTTTAGTATATCGTTCCCGTACCTCTTATAACGATACGATGCATGTGCAAAGGCGCCGGGGCAGTATCGGGTATCGTTATCGGAGTTGTCAGAACAACCTATCAAGCTCTCTATAATAAATAAGTCCGAAAGCGGTCTCTCCTCACCGTTGGCGTCTGGGAGACACAGTTGTGGAGGTCTTCCAGCGACCGCAGGACTACTATATCCAGGTCCAGATAGACGCCTCCGTACTTGTAGACCACCGCCAGTCGCAGAACATCGGCCAGATGAACCGCACGGTAAGGACTCGAACGCAGGGCGCCAGAGAAATTCAAGAACTGAGCGGTGTCCCTTCTAACACTTCAGATGGCTGAAACAAAAATGAGATGGCCACAAATGAAGCATTTGCTTTGTTGTCAAACCGTAGTCTTCTAGATGTTTTGGGCCCTCTCCTAAACCTTATCAAGCAGCTTTGGCGGGTGCTATTTTGGGGGCATGAAGTGTGAGCGGATTGGAGTTGCAGAGCTTCCACTCCGGAGTTGGAATCATTCCGTAATCATTCCGCACTTTGGCAACCTCGGAATGGAATGCGAATGGAATGAGATGCCTTTTGCCCGGAATGGAATGCGAATGGAGTGGCTCGGTTCTTATGCGAGCTACGTGCAATCTTCACCTGGGCGGCCTGCTGGCGCAATGCTACCAGTAGGACAAAGTGGCTTATTACATTGAAGGTAACTGACGGCTTGATTGTCTCACCGGTGCATGCTTCTTCGTGGGTGAACGTGGCGCGCCCCAAGTGAAGCAACCAAAACAGAAGCGTTTTAGACGAAAAAAATGTCGTTTCTGGTGCCGCGAGACGCTACAAAGCGGCTGTTGTAACCATGCGCAACCAGCATGTAGCCTTTGACCAAGCAGATCATATAGTATTTGCGTAGAAAACAAAGTGAACCGAGCATGACAAAGAAATTTCGAGAATCGTACAGTAAACGTGAAAACGCCTTTTAAGGCAGGTTCCACAACATCGGTCCCTCGTGTCACCGTAGCAATTGCACTTTATCGTCGGTTTTCTGGGCTTGCGGCAGTGCAGTAGATATTTTGGGCAGGTGTACGCGTGTACGCAGCATCGCTTCTGACAGCGTATACAAGTGGTGCTGTTGCGCAGGTATTCGAAGCAGAAAGCAAGATAGCTCTTGTTGTACACCAGACATCAAACAGAGACATTTTTAAGGCCTTATCAAACAAGCAACATCCTGACCATGTATCTTTGGAAGGTATACGGTTCGCTTTTCGAGAGTAATGGGTGGTGTTAATTTCTGGCGTGTTGCGAGCTTTTAACGTTTGATCGCGCGATCGATGTCTGCAATAAGACCAAGTGCTGCGCGAAGCATTTTTGCGACCACCGCTCGGCTTAGGAGAATGAGTTCTTTGGGGAAGCATTTGTCATACTTCTGCGGTTGCCTCTGCCTTTGACACTATCAACTCTATGCTGACTTTTCCTGTAACACAACGCAGCCATCAAGAACTATCTTTTCACGCTTAGGAATTATTATAGGAATAGAATGTTAGAGCTCAGCCATTCCAGGAGTCAGAGTGGGCAAATTGTCACCATTCCGGCACTCTTAGAGGAGGAAAAAAGCTAGTAAAATGTTAGTAACTGCCGCTGTTCCTTTTCGGACTGTTACTATCTTCTTACTATAGCTATTTACTACATGAAACGCGCGATAGATAGTGAAACATTTGTAACTGCAGCAGTTACTACCCCTTTCTGACCATTATACACCATTTTACTAGCTATTTACTACCTCAAACAAGCCACAGGTAGTAACTGCAGCTGCTATGCGGGGAAGTGAGAATATGACTGGTTAACCCATGAGAACGCTTAGTTTTATAGACTGTCGCAAATAATTACTGCCTGTACCGTTGCTGCTTAGTAATTGAGATTACATTACTTGGAATGTTTAGCAACAATCTTGAAGAACAATATTGGTGCGGAAGCAACACAAAATTCGCACCATCATTTACAGGTAAGGTGGTCACTGACCAACGACTTATTTCAAATGATCAGTAGAAGAGTCGCATCGGTAGCCGTTGGCGGCGCTGTTTGGATTGGCGTATCGTCGCGTGTGTGTTCTGCGTGTGTCTTCTAATTTTTTGTCTGTGTTAAATGTATAATACGTGTGCAAATGTGCATTTACGCAGCGTGTAAATAAAACATATCAGCAATAATCGTTTACTTTTTCTTCATATTTTGAATTTGACGTCGACTAGCGCCACCCGGGTTCAAGATTTTGAGAGCGACTTTTTGGTACCGAGCATCGTTAATAACTCCGTTATTACGGTGTGCATTGACAAAGGAGGAAGAGTGTTACCTTTCTTGCCGTAAGGAAGGTTCTTCCCCTTTCTGAGGTTAAGAACCGGTACTGCTTAGAGGTAGTAGCGGTTATTTGGTTTTATGACAGCTATACTCCATTTCACCTTATGTTGTACCGCAGCGAAGGCTTGAAGCGCGAGCTCATAAGCGTTGGCAGTTGCCCTTGGTGCACGAGAGCTTGAGCCGCCAAGGTGTGCCATGAGAGCAAGGAGCTCGCGCTTGTAGCCTTTCCTGCGGTACAACACAAGGTGAAAATGAAGTATAGTGCCCGCTACTAGATAAAGGTAGATATATAAATTAGGTTCTATTGATGAGGTTAGTAACCTTCTCTTACTTCTTGACCTAGTAACGTTACTAACTTGGCCGATACTAAGAGCAGTTACTGAGAACCTAGTGAATGTTGTGACAAGCAGTTACTAACTTTAGTTAGTAAGTATACTACAAACTTTTTCAAAGAGTGTGCTAACTGAAAGGAATGGAATTGCAAGAACCTCTCCCGGAATAGAGTTAAAATTGGATGAGGATGCCCAATCCGCAACACTGGATTGGATCCATGTTCTCGTCGAAAAGATGCCGCAGAACTCGCTTCCGTTCCGAGCCGAGCCGAGCTCACGCCCAACTCTGGCGTTGCGCTCTTGTCTAATACGGTGCTCATAGTATGTGTCAGAACAATGGCGGACTCCGATAATCGCTGCAGGCAAGTGATAGAAAAAAAATCGTAAACTCTAAATACCTTGGCACAAAGTCAGTTTAATGGCACCGATACATTCTGACATAATTAACTTGGAGCAAAAACAAAAAAGTTCATAAACTCCGAAATTAAGGTTTCAGAGACCCTTTCACCTGCCGTCGCATGGGTGCCTCCATCTTGGAATCACGTGACGCGGGCCCCATTAGATGGCTTGTACTCCTCTCTTCGCTCGCCCGTCGCGCCTTGGCAAATTAGTTGGCTTTCTATTTTTTCCGCTTAAGACCGCGCTTCTATCCTGTCTTTCTGCAATTTCATCCGATGCTTTTCGATACTACGCAATTTCGTTTAATTATTACGCACACAACGTTTAAAGATAACTTTGTAACAGGTTTCACGTAATTTGAGCGTTAGCGTGGCCTACAGATGTAATCGTTGAACATGAATCAACGTTAGCACTGAGGCAGGTAAAGAACATAGATGACCCTAAGAGAGGACAAGAGTTATAAAATTACTTAGTTATGCTAACGTAGGATTTTTCAATGACAATAGAGGAACATTCCAAATGAAGTGTGCAATGCACATTTATGTGCCGCCCATAATCTACATGGGGAAAATCATAGCATCCTTTCCACTCTATATATTATACAAAGCCTCATTGCTCGATAATGGTTTGTCTGTAGAGACTCGAATGCGGGCCTTCCCTGTTTGCATGGCATGAACACGTGTGACCGAAACGCTATATTTCTGTATCGGATCCTTCGGGAAATTTGAAGCAAGACAGATGTGGGCCACTACACGGGCACTTTATGGGGCATTTTACTCCTTTCGGCTAGCACTAGATTAAATCAGCTTATATTGGCACCGACTGTATTTGCATTTCGCATACTGCACGTTTTTATTTGATTGCGCACCTCACAACCACAATTACCTGAACGTACTATTACAGTGAGGAAAAGACGGAGAGGAAAAGATGACAGCGTGCGGTGACGTCAGAGCGCACAGCCCTGATTAGACGGATAGTGGTTAGACGCAGAGGTTAGCTGCGCTTGGCTCTAGCCAACGTCCCCTCTCAATCAGAGCGCGTAAGAGTGATATCTGCTGCTTGTACACGGTCTGACATTCGAGACGCCGTGTACGGGCATGTCTGTCTTCTGGTATCTTGTATCCCGTGGCAATATGTCAAGTACACGCCGTCCGAACATAAACCTGTGAGCACCCCTTGGTTCTTTTGTTCGCGGTTCTGTTCTGTATTAACGACATGCAAATTCGAGACATAAATCATTTGATTGTAACAACACTCACTTTGATGCTACGGATGTCCACGTTGGGTATTCCTCTGAGCAAGGTCGAAAAAGGGACTTCGACCTCCCGGCTTCTCCGAGTTCTCTGCGGTCAGAAGGCTGACTGTCCACTCCGGGTGGTGCAGCGCCGCAGACTCGACCGCGCAGGACATCCTCCCGGTCAGGTTGCCTCGTCCGCTCGTCTCCAGAAAGAAGATGTTCCGTGGCTGGCTCTTTCTTGGGTCAGTCGTCTCAAGAAATACGATGTCGCCGCCATTTTCTGCACACAAGCAAAGCCATGCTCACTACAACTATAAAGCCTAGAATGCGTCTCCGACTGGAGTGGTAACCGTCCCTAAAAAGGAAATCCTCGATTTCCGCCCAAGGACACCATAAAAGCGCCATGTTGTAAACCCCTTAATAAAATTACAAATATGTTGTGTACATGTCTATAAAGTCTAAAGTTAGTCAGCCTCAGTGGGCATCAGGTGTCACAGCAGTAGATAGGAAAATGCACGTCAAGACCACGGGTTCCAGGACCACTGCAACCTAGGGTCTTTGACGTGCATCACGCACGGTGATACACGACCGCACGCATGTAAAATGCTCATCCGCATTGAAACGTGCAAGGGTGTAAATTAAACCCACGATTCCCGTATTCTTCAGCACGAGCTTTCACTCCACGCGCTCCGAGATGCAGTACGTTAACAGACTTGGCAACCTGGCAATAGAGACCTTGCTCTTTCATGTTACCTGCCCCATTGGACAGAAATACCCAAGCTCTGACCTAACAGACAGGATCGCAACATCCGATGGCATGATAGTTAGGCCCTTGTGACGTCCTTCGTTGTCGCTTCGGGTCCACATTCAATGCGGGGCATAAATAGAAGCCTTTTCCGCGCTCCCGATTTGCGATGCCATAACGAGACCTTCTACTGCCTCGCCGGGATGCCCGGCCAACAAAATAGGCGAAGAACAAATCTATCCTAAGAGCTAGCTAAGGAACAAGAACATTGTGATATAAACATTAAGGTGAGTTATGGCGGCGTCCGCTGCGCAGCTACCGAAAACCGTCAATGGGATTGCCATAGGATGCTTTGACAGAACATCAATGGAAGACGAAGGAAGTCTGGGAAGAGTCACCTTCCCTCTTTTCGTCTTCTAGTGGCGTCCAGTCATTCTTGAAGTGCAAGTGCACTCAAAACACCTTGGAAGACTCACTGCTTTTTTTGCTACGAGCCTGCTTAATTATTTTGAAGGTTTGCGTGTCAGATTTGCCGAGTTTGATGCAAGCTGAAGATCGCTCTTGTCCTGGTTTCGCAGTCCATGCGAAATTCGCCATTGTGCTTCCGCACAAACCACAAAAAACTGGTGTAGTGCAAGCTCCAGACGTTAACTGAACTGTACCCTTTGACATAAAAACACGTGAAAATCCTTGCTTTCGACTGAGCACGCGCATCAAATTGGTGCCTTCTTTCTTTACGCAAAAATTAGTCTCGGAACTTTTCTATAGCAGCTGGTATCAAACGGAAAGAGTGGGGCTAACGTTTTGTTGTCAACGTTGTTTCTCATAAAGAATAAGCAAAAATCTCACAAGGGGTTTTCTTTTTTCAATACTAATTCAAGGTATTTCATCAGTTAAAACCGATCGTTGACTTTCCTGCGCTCCTCTGAATCAGAAGAGTTTTCAATACCATGTATTGCAGAGCACATCTAACAAGAACTCGTCAGCAGTAAAAACACGAAATACCTCGAGAAGTGTATTACGTTCCAAGTACAGTTAATACACGAATTAAAATTAACATAGTCCCACTGTGAAGAGCAATTTTCCAATAGAACATCAAGATGTCCGCTAAGATAATTTTGATCCGCCCGAATCCTTGTGTAGGGCGGCAAAATAGACCTTTTTCAAAACCCCATTAAACAAAGTTGGCGGTCGTTGCTCTCCTCGCGCGTGGGACAGCGCGAGACTCAGATTGGCTCGGTCCAGGGATTTCCCTAGACCCCCTAGGGGGGGTGTAGACCCCATGTTGAATTAACCTGAGACTGGGGTAGAGAAGAAACATCAAAACGTAGAAGGGAAAGAAAATAGACAGGACGACGTCTCGCCTGCACCCTTACGATTTTTTCTATGTGTGAGCCCCCTCGTTTTTCCGAAGGCACCCCTTAAGGTGCAACCCCACCCTTGGTTAGTGTGATTCTGAACCAACAGATGGCGGTGGGATCGCCTTCCAGGCCTGTACATCAATGCGAGAAATCGTGTGTGGTGGCGCTTCGATACAGTGGGGTATTTTTCTATATCCTGAATTAGACATCCCTGGTCCCTTGCCCTTTTTTCTCTGCACGAGCTTTCTTTGGAACGCGAACGGCTGCGCCAGTTCTCGTGCAAGGGGGCCAGTTGCCTACGCTCCGAGCTCACGTCTCCAGCAAATGTGGGCAGAACAAAAGGCGAAAATCGTCCTGAGCCAAACGGCGAGGCACATGCACAACAAAACCACCGACGCGTTGAAAAATATAAAATTGCCTGTGCGCCGTTATCGGAGATTTCAGAGGCCAATTACACATATTTCAATGTGATCAGATTCATATTGTCACGAATGAAGGTGACGAGAGGACGAACAGTGAACTGAAAAATAAAGGTTTAATCGGCGAACTTGTGCCAAACAGAATAAGTAAAGAGAAAGAGCGTCGAAGCAGCAGAAAAGCAACCGGCGATTCGGCAGCGTCGAGAGCGAGAGTGACTCGACAAGGTCGCGGGCAGCTGCTTATCTACAGTGCGTCACTATCTCGAAAGTTCGTCAAAAAGGTTCGAGCGTCGCGCGCTCGGGGCGAGGATGAACTGGCACTTTCGAGAACAAGAAAGCTGAGCAGGGCAAAAGTTACGTCTGGTGCAAGAATGAACGCGAATCTTCTACAAGTCCGTGACCGAGCGTTGGTTTCTCGGCTCTGCGGGTGGCAATATGACGGGCCGGCCCTTTTGTCGCGCATGTGTTTGGCTCTTTGTGGATGGAAAACGTAATGACGTGATAGACTTGGGTTTCCGAAATTCTAGCTTGAGGAATTAACTACCTAAAAAATCAAAACAAATGAACTATTTTTCTGGCGGTCTGGTGTCTCATTTAGGTAGCTGGGTGTTTATTATGTCCAAAACCACGAGACTGGAAAACACAAAAAATGACACTCTGGTTTTGATGTTGAGTTTGGTAAACCCAAAGTAGGACTGGTGCGGGAGTCATAATAAAAAAAAAATGCCGAGGTTAACAATTAACTCACAGCAATAAATGATAAGAATTAGTTTTAATACGAATCCAGTGATAAATGCAATGAATGGCCAGGCAAAGATTCTGGGTCTGTGGATAGCTTTTGCACATAGTTTAAACAATGTACAAAATGTCACAAAAAAAATTACAGTTTTTTTTTTACCGCAAGAATAAATTAGGTATCGCCGAACGCTCATTCTCCGCCCAAAGGTAGCGCTAGAGGTCACAAACAGATGTCAAAGTTTCAGCCCAATCCGATACCTTATTCGAAATTTATAAGTGATTTTCTGAAAAGTTCAATGGGAAAATGGCGGCCGACGGGGTTTTCGAATACATGAAACCCACCAGAAACCGGAAACGGGCAAAAATGGGCTCCATTTTCCCATTGAAATTTTCAGGAAACCACTTATAACTTTTGAATAAGGTGTCCGTTCGGGATGAAACTTTGGCATATGGTTGTGACCTAGCGCTACCTTTGGGCGGAGAGTGAGCGTTAGGCGATGCGTAGTTTATTTTTGCGGTAAAAAAAAGAACCCTGTAAATTTTTTTTGTGACATCCTGTACCAGTTTTAATTTGGTGATTTATGCGCGCAAGTAGTGGTGTGCATAAATAAAAAAGATGCAAACGGATAGAGTTTGACGTTGTATAAAATATAGTGTAAGCACGCACATGGTACGCTGATGAAGAATGAAACATTTTACACTAGCGTTGAGCGTATCGAAAGTTAAGGGTGCATCAAAAGCTAAAGCTTGTACACATATACTGCTCAGGCCGTTATTTTTGAATGCTCATAGTACTCTATTGCCCTCAGATTTGGTGTAAGCTGTCTCCTGTTTGCTTACAACAAAAAGAAGGAAACATTCTAACTCTGGGTTGATAGAAAAACTTCATCTGTCAATCATCTCGGCGCCGACTATGAGTATTCACTGCCTGCCAACGGTCGCGTACTTAGAACGAGATTTTCCACGTGATTTCATAATCGCAATTGTTCTTGACAAATAACAATGTTTACTGAGGCAAGCGGTCACATGTGAAACTTAGAATATTTTGTATTGATTGTGGCACACGTGGCAAGTTGCATAGGTTTTTTTACAATCCGCGAAATAGAATTCTCCTGGGTTACCTTGGTCTCTAATGCATGTAACACACAAAAGAGCACGAAATGAATCGCAGTGGGAAACGAAAACAATAATGATAAACAAGCGTGTAATCACGCGAAAACTGAGGGCATTGCACATATACAGAAGGTAAGCTTTGTTTCACTATACTTTGTCTCATCCTACGATGGACTAAAGGCCAAAGCCACGGGCCGCCAGGTCCAATCACGTTACACGCTAAACTATGACATGCTTAACATTGAATAGGGGTGGACGAATAATGCTCCGAACCAAAAAGCGCTGCATCATTTCTATAGCTTCGACACTGCAAAGAGTCTGTATGTCGTGGCTTTCTTTGCGATGTAAAATTGATGAGTCACTCAGTGCTGTTCAATTCGAACCACTGTCCACCCATACACATTAGTGATCTATTAGCCCCGAGAAGTTTGCGTGGCGCCCCCTTGCGGCGAACCGGGGTGACGTCACGGCGAGGAGAGAATTTTTCCCCGACTCGCCACGCTCGCCCTGTGGAGGCTGTGACGACGCTAGCTGTCGGCGCGCTCGTTTCTATTTAATTTTTTTTGGCGTATTTTTCGTAGGAAGAGTAAATTTTTATATGTGGCTTTATTGAGGTATGGCCTGTAGCTGTAGGCGAAATTTCAACCAACATTTTAAGCATGGTTGACAGGGCAGGCAACGCATGAATCACAGCTGGTATATGAAAATAAAGAAATATGGCCACAATTGCAGGAGCATCACTATAGATTTACATCTCACTCAATAAATGCTGCTGATGGTCTTAATGAATTGGCAGTTGATGTATACTATTTTTTGTATCTGTTTTTAAACAAGATTGCCGAAGCAGAAAAGCTGCTTGCTGCTCGAGCAACATGCTAAATACAGTCTGGGCCATGTGGAGGGAATCACAAGTAAGATAGCCGAAGTGCAGGGGCAAAGTAAAAAAAAGGAACATTTATTATATTCATTGCTCGCATTTGACCTTTGCTGGATTCGGATAGTATTTCAATGGGCTACACGGGTGGTTTCTGTGGACTTGTCTATATCAACCCTCAAGTAATGTATAACAAACGTAAGCGAAGGTGTCTAGATCGTTATTAGTCCCTTAGCCCTAAAATTGAGATTTTACTTAAATCGAATTGTCCTGAAGCTAAAATACGAGAAGTTTTTCGCACGCAGACTGTCACCCTTCACAAGTTCCACATTTTCTGCTGCTAGTGCTGCATCTACCACTGGACAGACGTTCGAATGCTTGCTTTTACGCCTGTTTTCCTCTGTTGTCAGAGAGTCCAGCTGTAGGGAGTTTGGAGGCTGAGGAAGCTTTTGGGGACCTGCAGCAGTGTCTCTCTTAATTGGAAATAAATGACAATTCAAACTAAACGGTATATTTTCTGAATACCCAAGGCTGGAATAAAGAATGTCAGAAAAAAGTAGAAAGATTACAAATTACGGTAATATTGCTGTGCATATTTTGGGCAGTTCAATACATATCATACAGGCAACTGGGGGCAATTCGGCCGTTTTTGCTGCTACCATACAAACTAATTTTCAGTAATTATGCATCTTCTAAGAAATACGCCTGCATAGGTGTATAAACTATATAATTATTTCACGAAGAAGCTAGATTTATGTAAGACAACCCTGTTCCACGAGCACTTCAAAGATCATCAGACGCAAGGCCTTTAAAACATCTGCGAATCAGCGCATGCAGAGTCGCAGCGCAGAGTCGGAGTCGCGAGCTAATTTGCCGACCACCCAAAGGCCCATGATATAAATGCCACTTCAAATGCCTTGAAAGCGGGATGTAATATAGTCCTGAATCATGAACACGCAAGGAACAGAATTGCAGCGTCTGAAACAATTGCGGCACCGCTTCACCAACCCCTCGCGAAATTGCCTTCTGTCGTGTGGGGACGGGAAGGTTCATCGACGGAATCGCCTCCGCCGATAGCTTTCGAGATTCGAAACACAATTTTAAAGGCAAAAGGGACAAGCAGGCTCATAAAATGTACGGAAGCACGTCTATATGGGCCTAACTCAACGTCTTGTACACCGGGTAAACGAGGCCCAGCTCCTCGAAGAGCTTGCGGCACACAACGCCAAATCAGGAAACCGGTGCTGGGAAGCGAGCCGATGCGCGATCGCGGAGCAGAGTCCTCCTCCTGACGTCACGGAACACCTCACCCAATCAGGGCGCGGCGACCGCAGCGACGCTTGCGCTCGCTCTAGGGGCTAATAGACAGAGGCACCGACACGTGCATCGAAGCGAAATACCACGCAATTTCTAAGTGGCTTGTGATTGGATCTGGTGACCCTTAGCTTTTACCTTCCGTCCATGGTGCTGAAATGTAATTGCTATAAATATCTTATTTATTCCCGGTGCATTTTGAAACAGAAACAAAAAAAGATTTCACGTCATTTCATTACCAGTAATGTATTTGGTTTTATCGTGCGAGCGAAGCGGAACATACAAGTGCGAGCGTACTGCCCTGAACTACACTTCCAGTGAACAAGCGCACCATCCAAAGCATCGAGCTCGCTTTTATAGCTTTTGGTGCGCTCAAAACTTTGAAAACACAATTATAATCAATTCTAGTATTTCAATTATTTTAATTATGTGCGATTTTGTCTTTTGCGTTCACGTGCCATTTTCTTAGTTATGTAATATTTTTCCAGAAGTCCGACATTTATAGTCTGTTTCATCACATGTGAGAGCCGCATAATCAAAGATGTAGACAAAAAAAAAAAAAGAACGCGAACACGCGAACACACATTAAAAATGCAATGTAACGGCGCATTCAAAATTAGTCGTTAGTTTTTAGAGAGCAGCAGTTTCGTAGGGCGACATTGTTACCCGTTGACGATTACAAAAAGTGCAGTACAACTGTTAGCTCGGGATCTTTAACGTGCATTACGCAGTATATGTGGTACACGATCGCACGACGGTAGGATGCAGATGGGCGACTGAACCCAGGGTCCCTGCTAAAGCCCCTTGATAAAGGCGTTTTTTACAAGTACCGCCAACCATTGTTGTGGAAACGCGCAAGACACGTGCCACGAGCGGGTGCTCCGCCGCCATTCGCTTTCAAGGACCAGTCATTTTAGTGCTGGGCCGCCATTTGCCTCCAAGGGCCGCTCGAGAGACGGGCCTCGTGCACTGGCACATTTGAGGTTACTTGAAAGACCAACGCAAACACATCGAGGGGATTTAGTCCCTACAGGTTCTGCAGCGTGAGCTCCGTGCTTTGAACGGAGCTTGCGCTCGAGCATTTCTCCACGTGCTCTGATCTGCGGTGCCACCACACACTCGGCCAACGATCCCCCACCGCACTTGGTTTAGCCTGTGAGCTAAATGAGCTACGCTTAGAGTATCGGCACTTTTCCCCCAGATATTGTTGTGGGCGCCGCCATCTTGGTGGTTAGTAACAAATCAAATGCAACTGCCGATCGTCGTGATTCAAAAGTGCGGTGTCAGGAAGCTCACGTAATATTGCTTTGCTTTGTCGCGAACTGTTTAATCATTTGTGGAGGACGGAAAAGCGTTTCCTGTGATTTCAGATAAAGCTTCAGATACCTGACAACCATCATTTTAAACACCAAGATGTGTATGAAGCGTAGCTTATTTAGTGCCTCTAGTTTAGCCCGACCGCATAGGCACAGAAAGAGAACGAACAGCTTAACCTCGCGCTCTTGGCGCTGCTTCAGAGGCTTCATCAGCCCGTAGCGTTGGCTGCGCTCCGAACTAAGGTAAAGCAAAGCAAATATTTAGATCTTAGGGTTTCACAAGTCAAACAAACAAAAATCACTTAACACGCCCCAATAAAAATAAGAAAAAGAATAGCGGGTTTATTTTGACTAACTGGAGATCATTTGACGTGCAACCGAAATCTCAGATTGGCCTCCGTCGGATTGCGGGCACCTCGGCCGATATTTAAACCCGACAGATATGGACTCATAGGCCAGCGCGTTGGCTCAGAGACACTGAGACGATTTAATGCTTTGTGCTTTGTTTTAATATGTATTGCCACTTAAGAGCCACCGAGGCGGTTTTTGAAACAAAATATAGTCAAACCATTCCGACAAGCATAGTTTGATTGCGAAAATGATTTTTGCAAGTGATAGAAACATTAAAATGTTTTCGCATACGTGGCGGAATCTGAAATGGCAGAATGCATTTCATGGTGCCCATTTCATTTGGATCGCGTCGGGTATGTATACCGACGCACAGTAGAACGCGCGCAAAGGTAGCTGTTGTGCACCCGCAGCCTCGCGCTTGTTGTTCTGACATCTCTGGCTTGCTCACTGCGGGCATCCAGGCATCTGACACCCTGACATCTGGCGCTTTTTCTGTCTTTCACGTGGCGTTCCAAGCGGCACACGACGGAAAATGCACATCAAGCTGTTCTTGAACACGTGTCGCCATCTGTATTTTATATTAAGAAACTACAACTCGCCGTAACTGAATGGGAAAAGTTTGAGGTCTTATAACATTCTTAACGTGTAATATATCAATATGGAAGTTCTGTAAAATGTAATATCGAAGGATGCTTCATAATTTAATGTCTCGTTTTTTTTATTAGCTGACGTGATTCAGTTTTTATAGCGGCATAACAATAGTACCATTTTAAACTTTATTTTTTATTTTAAAATATACATTATCTGTACAGTTTGTTGCTTACTTTTTTAATTTATTACATCCAACCGAACGCTCACGTAAAATATCGTGGACGATGGGACGTTACAACTCGAGAAATAATTTTTTCAATATTAGAGACTGTGGTCTATTAAAAGCTGAATAATTAACTAACAACTAAAAATAACCGTAATATCGAGACATTAAAGTATTGTTGAAAAGCAGCTCTTTATTTTGACATTTACTTTATAATTGTAAGATACATAGAAAGAAAGTTATAAGCCGTCAAAAAAAACACCAAAACGTCATGCACGGTGGGGTTGCACCTTAATTTACAACGACTCCTATATTCGCAATGCCCCCCCCCCCCTTTAACCCCCCAAAAAATTTAGACACCCCCCCCCCCCCTGACTTTAATTCCTGGGGAAACCCCTGGGCTCGACCGAATACCAACTCTACAGGGTGAAACAAGGAGACGGCAGGCTCTTTAAATCGACCGGAAAATTCGGTTTCTTAACCTATCGCGCTACGACTTTGTGCAGCGTTGCCCCCAGATGGTGCATTTTTTCGTAAAATTTGCAAAGAACGAACTTACCTGAGGAAAAAGTAAAGAAAGAAAAAGGCTTAGCTCCTATGGAAACGCTAGCGACACCACCGGTCTTCAAACAACACGGCGCCGTTTCGCACGGGAGACAAGAGATGGCGCAAGAGGTCGCGACGCCAACTGCCGCCAACGAACGAGCAGACGACGCCGAGTGCCGGCGTGTTTAGCAGACAAGCAACTGCAGTTCCTTGTTGTTACCGCGCCTGTTTTTGTTTCTGCGTCTGTCGCCGCCTGCGGAACGCTAGCCGCTTTTGAGTCGAAAGGATCGTCTGCTAAAGTGCCGGCTCTCGGCGCCGTATGCTCGTTCGTTGGCGGCGTTCGTTGCGCCATCTCTTGTCTCCCGTGCGAAACGGCGCCGTGTGGTTTGAAGACCGGTGGCGTCGCTGCGTTTCCATAGGAGCTAAGCCTTTTTCTTTTCTTTACTTTTTCCTCAGGTAAGTTCGTTCTTTGCAAATTTTACGAAAAAAATGCACCATCTGGGGGCAACGCTGCACAAAGTCGTAGCGCGATAGGTTAAGAAACCGAATTTTCCGGTCGATTTAAAGAGCCTGCCGTCTCCTTGTTTCACCCAGTAGATTGCTTGGAGCCGTTTGCAAGGGCACATGCTGCAGCAGCTTGCGTACGGATTTGCGTTCTATTGAACGAAAAGCGCTCGTTTGACGCACTCGATAGCGCTCGCCGTACGCAGTATTAACGCGGGAGTCTTTACGCTATTCTAAAACTCTTTTCGGACATTAGGTGAGAATGGCTCGCGTCTGTTTCCACAAAGCGATGGCGCTAGGTTTATAGCCGCATATCATCATCATTAGTTGCCTGGCTAGCCACTCGGATAAAAAAGGTGGGCTCGCTTGCCCCAATTATTTTCCTTGCTTCTCATCACACCATTAGAGTCTTAGAATTACGGGCGAACCTAATCACTACATAATTTTAGAATAACTCGCGATAAAGATTTGCGGGCGCAGAGAATAGCGTCGTCGTCACTGTGCAAGCGCCGAACGCTAAGCACGGTTTGCGCTTCGCGTGCGCTATTTTTCGGAAATTGAGCGCGTACGCAAAGAGTCTTTCCGGTCCCCCAAGGAGAATTCGTGATGAGAAGTTCGCTAAAGCCAAGACGAGCACAGATAAAAAATGGCGGTTCGTAGTACGATGGCTGCGATTGCTTTGGCAGCGTCGAGAGCGCGACATCGCCGGCATCCTCGCAACTGCGATTTTGAATACGGGACGACATTGCACTCGGTTTGGAAAACCTAGTAAGGTGGGGAATGATCACCGGCAACTTGACGCTTGCGACTCGCAAACACTTCTGGGCGAAGGTACGATGTGCGAAGGTCAGTACACGAGACCTCTCTTGCCGAGGTGACGCAAGCGGACACGACCGGTCGACCGCTCGCGTCAGATTCTCATGTTTAAACAAATCTGAAATGTTACTCTGGACCAAACAATTTTTTTTCTTTAGTTAAAAACTTTCCTTGTGTGAAATAAAAATTTTGACTGTATCCTGGTGCTGCTGCAAGAGCGAGATGCTTGGGCGTTCTCGTCGCGGCGGAGAAACGCTATTCTAAAACTGTCTTGCGTAAAGTGCGCAAACGCAAGCGCATACTTTCGCGCTAGCGTGCGCTAAATTTTCGGAAGTTATTCTAAAACTTCCTACTGTGCATTTGCGGAGCCTTACGCAAACCACCGGTTGGCTGCATGAAAAATGCTCACAGCCCGCTTCTTGAATGCGCAGAAGTTGTCTATCAGATCCCGCGGACGTGCGGCAGAAAGTACTTGGGACAAACGGGAAGATGTCTAAATGATGGATTGCGCGAACACAACGAAAAGGTGAGCGGACAACGTGACGGTCATTTGTCAGCGCACTGCCATGACTGTGGGTGCGAACCTGAGTTTAAGTCGTGCACTGTTATTAGAAAACATAGACATAAGACGGCAAGGAAAATTATAAAGACAGACCTGACAGAAAAAGAAAAACTAAAAACTACGGGGATCTATGTGTCAGCGTGGCGTCGATCGATTTCGGCGACAAAGAGGCATAGTTCTTGGAAGCATTGGTGTGGCATGGGATTGGTTGCATGGCGCGATACTACAGAACATTTCTTCCCTTGCCTTTTCTGAGGATTAGACAGTTGATGTTAGCGCATTGTGTCGTCTCGTTCTTACTCTCGTCCCTGTCTTAAAGTGCTAACATGTTTTCAAAAATATTTTTAACAGATCGAGCGAGCTACTTCGTCGTTAAGGTAAATGTGAACGCTTGCAAAGCTCTGGGCATCAAGCACAAAACGACCACGCCCTACCATCAGCAGGCGAACGTAACAGAGCGATGTAGCCGAAACATCAAACCCATGGTGGCAGCATTCGCCGAAAAGCACCCCGTCTGGGACGCCTAGATGCTTGAGATTGTGTTCGCTCTCCGTTCCACGGTCGATCGATCGACAGGCATCACACCCACCTTTCTCACATTCGGTAGGGAGTTGCCAAATCTCATGAACCGTGACCTAAGGGCGAATGCCGGGGTGAACGACGCGCAGTCGACACAGACTGAACACGCGCGTTCGCTACAAACTCGGATGAGGAAGCCTTCTCGGAGGCCCGTAGCAATCTCTAGGTAGCGCGAGGTAAACAAAACGCTCAGTACGACCGCTCTCGCCGAGATCTCCGCTACGATGTTGCTGATCTCGAGCACAGACGAAACCACGTTCTGAGCTATTCCAGCAAAGGCTTTTCTGCTTCGCTGGCACCAAAGTGGTTGGCCCGTACCGAGTGCACGAAATACTTTCACCACTCGTGTACAAGCTGACTGAGAAATACTCGAGAAAAGTCGGCAGGCCGGTGCATGTCTGCGATCTAAAGCCCTACCATGGAAGAGAAAAAGCGGGGGACAAACAAACACAGGTTCCGCGGCAGCATGCACGCAAAACGCGAGACAGCGCCCACGATGAGCAACGGGCGCCTCGCTACAATTTTCGAGGTCGGAAAAACTAATATCCGGAGTTTTCGCCGAGGTAGCCCGGTAAGTGGCGAAATGTCACATTAAGGGAAGTGCAAAAAAAAAGATGCACCCGCTGCCTTCGCGAAAGCGTCAGCCACCATTGTTGTTGGCAAGTGGTGACCTAAACAGAGGGTCACCTCAACGTTCGCTCCCAGATTATCTAGTAGGGGAATTCCCCTCCATACTGCGGCTTCCGAGGGAAAGCGTAGGCAAGCAACCATTGGTCAGTTTGGTCACCCGAGACTCTTCTGTGTCCCGCCAAGGGCATCCTGCGAGTTTTCTTCGGAGGCACCCACAGGCCAATTGGTCATTTCTCAGTTGCCTGCCGATCAGCCCTGCCAATCAGCCCAGGCATGTCGCAGTCGCCGAACCAGTGGTCCCGCGTGGTGGGCCGCGAAAGAGCACGCCGGGACTGCTTGCCCTAACCGCAGGGGGGGGGGGTGTCATCACCCTGGGAAGGCCGTAGAGGTCAGGACGGTGGCCAGTTGGTGAGGACGGTGAGGCCCTTCGCTTTCGAGTCGGCCAACGTTACTAAAACCCTCAGTTGGGAAACTCACCCTTGAAACCTGGGCCGATGGCGTCCACCGAGACCGAGCTAAATACGATAACAGCGCCACCCTTTAGCGACGAGTTGAAACATGAAAGTTGTTTTACATAGCTACTGCGAGATGGCCCTGCGAGATGGCGCCACCGGCCCTTGCCCGACTCGACGTGCAGCCGTGCAGTTCCCGGAGTGGACGCTGCCGGAGAAATGGCGGTGTTGCGATCGCCATTTGCTCCGTTTCTCGAGTACGGATTGGAGCCACTTTTTTAAAGCAGGCTCTATGGCAGTTTCCCAACTGAGGGGTTCTAGTAACGTTGGTGTCGGCTGACACGTGGGGGAGCACCTCCGTGTGATAACCAGGACGCCGGCGGGACAGGTGATGGAGCCTTGACCTTATCGCCCTGCCGGCTTCCGTGGCGAAGCATCTGTTTTGCTGTGCTTCTGGTCAATGAGACTTTAGGTGCCGTTTCGCTCAGCCAATGAAGTTTAGGAGCCCATAATGGATGGATGGATGCATGTGGTTGAACCCCGTAGATTGGACGGCGGCTTGCGCCACCTATAGCCACACTCTGAGCCACGCAAACGTCCTGTATGCGGGATAAACATAATCTAGAAACTTTTCTTGGTTAGTAGAGTTAGCATGCACTGTGCAAGATAGAAAAAATAGGCACTTTTTTGTAAATAGTTGCATTTCAGCTTCCCATAAAATCTATCCGTAAGTCGACTGATGTGTATCCAATTGGCGCCAGTGCCGGTCTGCTTGTGAATGCTGGTGCCTCTCCCGGTGCCTAAAAAAAGTGGCAAAGGGAATTCTTAGCCCACGTGACCGACGCTATGGGAAAAAAGTACCTATAGTCGGCGACAGGTGAAGAGTTACATGGAAGCTCCTCCCACCTCTCTCCCCTTGGCAGAGCGAACGCTGGAAAGGAATCGACCTCCCCTCTAGCTTTCGCTCTGCTGAAGCGGAAAGAGGTGGGAGGAGTTTTCCCTTAATCTGTCACCGAGTATACCGTTCTATACTTCGTTTCAGCTTGGGTCCAGACGCAGCCGATGCTACAAGCACGAGCGTGTGGCCCTGAACAGTGCCTGTACTGCACGAGCGCGCGTGCTTGGCAGGGACGCTGGAAGCCCGGAGCTCGCGCTTATAGCATCGGCTGCGTCTGGACCCAAGCTGAAACGAAGTATAGCCACTTTTTCTCAGCGAACGTAAGCCTTGCCTGTCGTTTTCTTACTTTTTTTTTCTTTTGTTTTATCCCAGCTTCCCTCGATTTTAGAAAAAAGGTTAAAGTAGAATAATGCGATTCATTTCGCTTACATTTCAAGCCTGGTTATCAAGTTTTCTGAGCACAAAATCAGACTTGAGTCAGTGAAGTACGGACGACTTTGGAGAGCTACTGGCCTGGAACGCTAGGTATGTCTAGTTTTTTTGTCCACATGGACCTTTTTACGGCCATTTTAACACACCTAAAGAGATATCAATCAATCAGTCAAATTTTATTCAGACAACTGTCGAGAAATACAGGTGTCTGGGGCGCCATCACAAAAGGCATTAACATGCCTGACCAGGTGACAGCCCCTCCCCCTTTCCCCTTCACGGCCAGACCATCCAACATGCCCGGACCACCTCGGATCAAGAGCTGTCACCCGTGTAAACTCGTTCATTGCGTTCTTTATGCACACAAGCGAAGATCATCTAGTGTCGTTTGAAAAAGAAAGAGACTGCAGACTGCTGGATCTGCATTTGCTTTTCACGTTCTTTGGCAAGTCGGTCCGGATTTCGTGAAGTCGCATTTCCTAAAGCCGTGGCCTGTGACGTCACATAATGCAGCGCGCGCAGTGTTGCTTTATGGAGCGTCACAAACCTACACACTAATTCGATTTCTCAACTCCTGGGAAATTAACGTCACGTGCCCTGACCTGACGTCACATGACGCTAGGACGTTTCACGTATGCAACATAATTGCCTAGCGAATTGCCATATATTTAGTAGGCCGATAACGACCTTGTCACATTTTAAACCGAGGCAGGAGTTAACACATTTTCGTTACTTTTTTTGTGAAAATATGTGTAAAGGTATCTGCTTACTCCTGGAGGGAAACGTGTACAAGGCGAGAGCCCAACCTGGCTCTCACCCCTGTAATTTGCACGACGAGAAAACTCTACACTCTTTCATCCATCAAGAAAAAAATAACGATTCGCGCATTCTTCATGCACTGTGCGAAGTAGTTCCAACAACATTTGGTTGTGGAACAAAGAAGCGATGGTTTCAGCTTATGAAACGTGCACGTCCTGCTAAAACAGTAGAAGTCTAATGTAAGATGTACAATCGGGGTCGAATAAAACGCGAGCAGTGACGGAACTTCCAGCGCACCATCGGCGCACCGTCAAAGCTTGGGTTGTGCTCGGCGAATGTCAGCCGTGAAACACATCGGAGGGTGCACACCCTCGAAACGCCCTACTCTCCGCCCCGCAGTTTTATAAGCTCTCGGGGGCCTCTAAGAGGCACAGCATGTGTCGACGGCCACGGTCTCTGGTGTTCGCATTTGATTCGAACCCGATTTTGACTATATACAGGGTGTTTTTTAAGCTTAAAAAAAGCCGTGAAAGTTACACTTATGCCGCTTGTGGAGGTGAGTTATACGGCCAGGAGGACATAGCATAGGGGCTAGTTGTAACGATCAGTCGGCTAATTAGTTAAAATTCGTTAATCAACTTTTTAATTAATGAAAATAGACATATGGTTCCAATTAGTAATTTGCTCAGAGTAATCGAAAACCCCTAAACCAGTTATTTTCAGAAAGAGTTTGAGCGCGTGAGAAGCGTAGTAGTGCACTGAATTTACCACTTGTGGAGAAGGTACAAAGCTAGAGGTTGCGATAAGGCGCCCGCGCGATTTTTCCGTCTCTTATCTAGCCCCAGCATTGTAGCTGCTCCACGAGCGATAACTTTAGTGCACTACTACGCTTCTCACGCGCTCAAAGTCTTTCTGAAAATGACTGATTTAGGGGTTTCGATGACGCTGAACAAGTTTCTAATTAGAACCATTTGTCTATTTTCATTAATTAAAAAGTTAATTAACGAATTTTAATTAATTAGCCGACGGATCGTTACGATTAGCCCCTATAATATGTCCCCTCGCCGTATAACTCACCTCCACAAGCGGCATAAGTGTAACTTTCACGGCTTTTTTTAACAAATCTGTTAAGCTTAAAAAAAAACACCCGGCCTGTATATCTTAATGCTACGCAGGGAGGGTAAAAATAGTAATGTTCCGCGAGAAGCCTCACATATTTATACCGCGCTTTTTGAGGGGCAGTCGGGTATAAATAAACCAAAGAAAAATGTACGCAAGGTATGTTAGTACAGCCACATTTATCCCTGAATAAGCGCGTTAAAAAGCGAGGAATTACCAACGACGACAAATACTGGAGGGGCCTATACTGCTTCATAGAAAACGACTAATTAAGAATAACGGGGACAAAAAAAACGCACTCCTTTCAAGTTGATTTTGCCCGTTACTTTTGAATCCCAGTAGCGGGTAACGAACCTAGTTACGTTACGAGCGAGTAACGAGGAACGGCGTTTAGTTACTCTATTTCAATAACGTGTACACGTCTGCTTCGAAGCAAAAGTGCGTACCAATCCAAAGGTAGCAGGTTCGATTCCCGGTCGAGGTGCGCGTAATCTGATGGACGCGCGGAGAAAGTGTCGTGCAACAGTGATTTTTGGTCGAAGGTCAATAGATCCCCAAGGGTCGAAATTTATCATCGGTCCTCCGCCGGGGTGTGCAGGACGCCTTTGAGTGGTTTACCGCGTAAAACTCTCCTAATTCGTTTTTTTATGGGTTCTATTGGTGACATTAAAAGCGTGACGCATAATGTTAAGATATGGGAGCAGTACAGCTTGTTTCCAAAGGGTTACAAGAAGTTTGATGGGGTGAAATCAAGGATTGGGAAATTCACGCTGGCAAAACGCAATTGAAATGTGCAAAATTACCAATATTTTTTACACTGCCTGTTCGACTTGCAAGCTACCAAAGGAGTTACGTCACCCCACTTCAAAACGCTGGAAAATTTCAATGCTAGTTTTGGCGTAACCTTTATTTGCAGTATTCTCAAAGGAAATTTTGAATTTTTAGAAATAATAAATTTTATGCATGGAAGAGTACATTTCAATATTAAAATTATTGGCGTCTGTGTCTGAATACACTTATACATGGGTTGCGCTGACGTCACATCGCATACTTTTGACCACCATGTAAGAGGAGGAGAGGGAAGCTGCTTTTATAAAAATTTTGAGCGACGGGTTAATCTTCTATAATCTTCTGGGAGGAGAATAGCGACGTCTGTGCAAATTCGGGAGGCACAAAAGAGGGTCCTGATAAGCGGGGAGCTCCGTCTTGCCCTCGTCTCTGGTGGTCATCGGAGCGCTCTTTGAATGACGTCACGTGCAACCCATGTATAGTTACGTTGGAATTACTGCTTCAGATGGTTATGCAAATCGGTTTTGTAGCCAATCTGGGGGTTACAAATAACGACGCTCTTGACCAGACTAAGTTTTATCGCGTATAAATTATAATGCAAAAAAACTTGTATGGCGTGAGCCACAGCATTGCATATCAAAGAGTAAGCCTTGTTTGTACTGATAGACCCAAGCAATCCAGCGTAAAATCGAATGTTTACTAACTAAAGTTTCTAGCCATCGAAGTCGACTTTGCAACTGGCAAGTGCTCCTATAAAAAACAAAAAAGATAAAAACACCAGTAAAGTTGACTAAAGTTGGAAAAACAAAGTTGCCAAAAAAATAGCAATTATTTTTTCTTTCTTTTTTTAGGTTTCTCGAGTTGAACACATTTTTGCAATATCCATGGTTTGCTCTTTCCGGCACGCTATTTATTATTTTCAAAATCCCAAGAGCCATTGATAAAACCGAAAATATAGATGATACCGAAACCAACATTCAAACTTTCCCGTACTCCAGCGAGGTGACGACTCATGATGTGTAAGATGTATAACGTAATAAAACACGTAATAGGCTCGGCCACCCCGCACCTACTCATTGAACGGAATCTGATATATTAAAAAAAAAGAGATAAATTTACTCACGATAATTGGGGTGGACCAGACCAGAGTGTACAGCGTACAGGACCAGACACGCGATGACGACGGCAGAGGCTATCCGTTGAGTGGGTCCCTTGTATCGATGAACCAAAGGGCCGAACAAAGCGAAAACGACGGGTCTTTTACCTTGAATATTCATTCCGAGCACGCTTCGTCGCGGACGACACACACGCGAGCAGCAGGTTGGAATGGCCTCGCTCCTGGCATAGCTCGAACAGAGGCGAGTCGGAAAGTTACGGCTCTGCTTGCGCAGTAGGGTATGTATGCACTCACACGTGGGGCAGCTGTTTGCTCACCTCGTACTGCGTTCCATGACGCCCCGCCGCACAACTTCCCTTTCCTGTCGATGTGGAAATACTGGGCTCATCTGGCGGCAATTCCGACGACTCAGTAATAGCGAGCAGTTCGCCTTACACGAACAGTAAAAATAAAAACATGCTTTCTTTTTTTATTATTATTATACTCGGGGTAAACTATTTTGTGCTGTATCGCCAAGGCCTGCGTAACGGCCACAGCACTGCAGCCTCACGCTGCTGTCAACGTACATGACTTTGTCTTGCGTCTCGTCCGCACGCGCTAGCGCAACTAGATTTGACGGAGTTGGAGCGCTGTGGAAGCTAGCAAGCCTTGGTGATGTAGCGCGAAATAGTTGACGCCGAGAACATTGGCTGAAAGGAAATTGCTCAAACGTTCGTTATCGGCAGGCGCGTACGCGTTAGGAAGACGCCTGCGCGTCTTATCGCCGAGAGCGGTGTCGAGACAGATAACACGCCCTTCGGCGTCATGTGCTTTCACAGAGTTGGAGCGCTGCGGATGCTAGGCGAGCCTTGGCAAGGTAGCACGAAGTAGTTGACGCCGAGTGTACAATTGCCGATTGAGCAAGCAAAAGAAACGTGTTCGTCATAACTCGGGCAAAAAAAAAACTGGTTCTGCACAAAAAAAAAGAGATGGTTATATCGTGTTTTTTCTGTATTTTTTTCTTGATCAATATTAAAAATAACAAACGAAACGACGTACCTTTTTTTTTATTAGTTTGCGAAACATTGTATAATCCAATCGCAGTGTCAATGTGAAGAGAAGAGCTATGCCGTAACCTTAAAGAAACACTGAATAAAAAATTAATTTCCTTCTAAAGGACCTAGATGGGACACTATATTTAACAAAAATATTACCACAAAAAAAGGACTTACAGTGCAATATTTACGCCGCTAGACGAAATTTAGGTGCAGAAGGTGGAGGTACCAGACACCTAAGCCCGGCCCCGTGTTTACAAGACCTGTGCTTACATTTCTCAATAGCCGAAAAGATGATTGGCGTGTCAAAGGTTCGTTGTAATTTTTGTCTCTCCGTGCCGTAATAGTATTTTTAGAGACTTTTTTTTTTCTGAAGAGCGAATAATCAAAATAGGTTCATTATTGTTTGTAAATGTATTCTGAGGTTGTTTCTTCCGCTTTGGATTCAAACGTTAGCGAACATGGCTGCCATCGCGTATGGAGTGCTGAACGAGCGTAGCCCGCTGAGCTCATCTAATTGAGCTCGTTTATGAGTCTTTTTGAGTTCACAGAGGTATGAAGAAGAAGCTCTTCTCAACCGACGTAGTTTGCAGCAAAAAACTGTCGCAAGCATTCAACATGATGAAAAATCGCGCACAAAAAGACAAAAGAGGAGGGAATATAGAACACAGAGACGTGCGAAACTCAAAATTCTAGTATTTTAGGCGAAGAAAGGAATGATGAAGCAAGATTCATTCATGACAGGGTATACCGGCACCAGGGGGAATACAGTGTAGTCACAGTCAAATGGTCGCAAAAGGGCAACTTCTTTTTCACTCAAAGCAACCTACGGCTAACTAAAGCAGCAATCGGCCAAATCCAAGACGGTAAACGCCTCGAGCACCTCGAGTGTTTGTTTTTCTTTAAAGCGCCTCAATGATTAAGGTTTTTTTTTAATTTTTTTTTCTAAAGATGGTGAGCACGTACAGGTCGTACAATGTACCGAAAGGTGACTTCCTACAGTTTACGTTAAAGAAAGATTGTGCTCTCGCAGCCGGTCGTTCAGACACCGTCCATTCTGTCCGACATAGCATCGTCCACAGGCAAGGGGAACGCTCTATACAATGCCCCACCAACCAAAAACAAAAAGCCGCGCATGTTTTTTTTGTTTGTTTTTTGCGGCACGTGTTTTTTTATAATTTTTCCGCTTTGGCACGAACCCTAGAACAAATCTGTCGAATATTTTAGAGGAGGTTAGTACTACGGGTACACTATACCTAGTTGCCACTTGTTTCAGATTATGCGATATTTTGTATAGATATCGCATAACCACCACCCGTTTTCGTGAACAGGACGCCTAGTGTTTTCTCCTCCTTTTACCTTCTTTACCAGTTTTCCTGTCACTTCTATTAAGACCTGATTCGGGAACTCTGAAAATTTTAGTCTATCGATTAGGCCCAAGAAACTCCCATTAATTGAATGGAAACATGCCTTTTTAGAGCTGAAGTAATGCAGCAGATAGCTATATATGCTTCTCTTCACTATTTTGGAGTGCGTGGATGTGAAGTGAAGAATACCGTTTTTCTGAACGGGTAGGGAATGATAACTGATCGGCGTGCAATAAGAGGGAAAGCTTTAAGAATTTCATCTACGCTAAATACACTGTAATTGGAAAATTCATTTGTCATCAAGGTTTTAACAGCAGTTTGAAAATTCTGAACCAAAAGGTGATCCTCAATCTGCAAACCGGGGAGGTGTTTTGGAGATATGCCGACATTTTCCGTTACCACATAACCTTCTCAGTGCTTATAGCTCGGAAAGGTCAGGCTTTCTTGTGCGTTTTTGCACTAAAAAAGACCTCCAGGTGCAGTTCGTCGTTTTTTTTTTTTTTGCTTATGTTTGCAGCCAACTGAGTCAACGACAAACTCTCGAAAAAACCTTGAGCTTGTTTCCTAACCTTCTTCGTGTCTGCCAGCAGTGGTCGGAAGTTATTTTGCATGGCTGTCATCTGTCATCTGTCTTCTGTCATCTGTTTGCTTCCCGTCACGAACCCTATTCTCCTGTTCAGCCTGGCAGCCCAAGGTGTGTGCAGCGCCCGGTTAGCATCGTACCACATCAAACAAGGTCCAACGGAGCTTCTTGGTTTGAGTGTCTTTCATACACCTCCGGTGGGCCATTCAAGACGGGTTTGCAGAAGTTTAAGATCCGAGCATTAACGTCAGGCACGGTTCTACAAGAAGTGCCTCTGGGTTTCCTTTGGTGTCAGTAAGGGCAATTTCGAGAAACAACGCAGGCTGTTTTCAGAAATGAGCGAGACAATAGGTGACGTCACCGACGTTTTGTGGCAGAGAGTTTGGAAAAACCTGTTCAAAAACCAAAAACCTGCTACAGCGTCTGGGCGACTCACCAACCTTGGAAATATTGAGGTTCCCCTGAAACTTTAAAAAACACTTAGTCTTGGCCCCAAGTTTTGCCTTCAACCAGACCTACGTTTTCCAGAGCTGCTATCCTTGGCAAGAAAAGTGGCATACAAGAGTCAAGACCAATGAAGAGTTTAGACCATGTTGAGTGTCCGAAGATGTTGACACTCTAACTGCCTCGAGAGAAGTGCAGTCCCCGGATCCTAGACCGCTGGTTAACTTTTTGGTGGACTATCAACTACGTGTTTTGAATTCCGATAAAAAAGTTTTTTTTTCTGGTAGTTCCCGAAGGCATTTATATTGAAAAAGCCTGTGCAGCCGTGCAAGATAACTTCCAACCGCTGCTGGCAGACACGAAGGTTAGGAAACAAGCCCTAGGTCTCTGGGAGAATTTGTCGAATTGACTCATTTGGCTGTCAACATCAAAACTCCATGATAATGCAGTGAGTGCGCAGGCGAGCTGGTGGATGTTAACCATTTTGTTCTTAGCCCGAGACTGAGGCAGGAAAAAGAGGAAAGTTTCAAAGTAAAAGAAAAATGAACAGTCGAGGACACGTCTCTAACACAGCTAAAGACAAGTTTATTTGGTCACCCTCTTATATACACTCCAGGAACTGCATTAGTCAGGTGCATTAGTCAGGTGTCGTTACAGCTTAGCAGCAGTGCAAAGACATTCTTGCGGATTTAAGACTTTTGTAAAGTGGTTGTTGAATGTGAAAGGGTGTAAGTGGTTTCCTCCTTTGTGTCTTCGGGTGGGTTTGGAATCTTTTGTTGCCAGGATGCTAGTAGAGGGAGTTGTGTACGCGACGGTTCGGTCAGTTGTCTTCCGGGAGGCGGAACTAGATTGTGTTGCTTTGTGAAAAACGTCAAGATTGTTCAAGGTCGTTTGACAATTGTCGTGGAAAGAGATGAGACCTTTGTTATCTTTTGGCTTTGGAGGTCGAAAAGGGCGAGACGGTTCTGTGGTGAAGTTCGTGGAGTGTATATAAGAGGGTGACCAAATAAACTTGTCTTTAGCTGTGTTAGAGACGTGTCCTCGACTGTTCATTTTTCTTTTACTTTGAAACTTTCCTCTTTTCCTGCCTCAGTCTCGGGCTAAGAAAAAAATGGTTATCAAAACTCCGACGGGTTTCGGCACTAAAAAATCCTGGAGGTGTTTTTAGTGCCGAAACGCACAATAAATCCTGTTCTTTCCGAGATATAGTCACTGAAAGGGGTACGAGGCAACGACAAATGTCGGCCTATCTAGAAAAGCGCCTCTCCGGTTCGCGGATTCAGGATCCCTTTTTGGTTCAGAGTTCTGAAACTGTAGTTGAAACCTTAACAGCAAATATATTTTCCAGTCAGACTGTATTTAGCGTAGATGTACAACACCTTTTCTATTCCCTTCCTCGTGATGCTTTACTTAGCTCAGTCAGGGCATGCATTGAATCCCAATAATAACTTTCTTTCCGGAACTCAAGTGGGGTGTCTACAGGCAGTTTTCTTGAGCTACTGCAGTTTTATTTTGATTCCATATTCGTTGGATGGCAAAACGGGGTATTTTTACAAAGATCGGGAAGGGGGGGGGGGGGGTTGGTGTATTGGGTTCTGTGTCGCGCCAGTCTTGAGTGATATTTGCCTTGCGAGAATCGGCCGTGCTATTGCTGTAGCTATCGAATCTACGCCAGTTTCCAACGTAATCAGTTATGTAGATGATTTTTTTTAACTGTACTGCGGATCACGATGCAGTTAGTTCGATTATGGACATTTTTCATGCGCGCAGTTTTGGCTTTACTTTTGAGAAGCCTAAAAAAAGGGGTGTTGCAATGGACCTTTGTCCGCAAACTATAATATAAGAGCAGCCCAACATGCCCCCGCCCGTCAAAACACTTTGGCATTGTGCCGTTGTATCGGTTTTCAGTGCTTTTTATACCCCATACTACCGATACTAAAAAAATAAAGCATCAAAAGAGACTAAATACGCTCGAAGATAGATGCTGCCAATGTTGCTGTCGCCATTTTCGCAGGGCACCGCGTCCCGGTGTCCTGCGAAAATGGCGACAGCGGGAGTATACGCATGCGCAGAAACTTTCTGGAAAAAGGTACTTTTTAGACCTTTTCCTCTCGTTGCACGCCAGTCACTTTTGCTGGTCATTTTCACCCCGTTTCAAAAAAGATAATCTTCTCTACACATTCCTGCACTCCAAGGTAGTGAAGAGAAGCGTAGGTACCTCCTGCCTCACTTCAGCACTAAAAAAGTCATGATCCCGTGCCATTAATGGGAGTTTCTTGGGTCAATTAAATTTTTAAGGTTACAAAATCAGGTATTAAGAAAAGTGATAGGAACATTGGTAAAGAAGGTAAAAATAGGTGAAAAACTATAGGCCCCTGTTGACAAAAAAACGGGTGGCGGTTATACCATATCTACACAAAATATCGCATAATCTGAAACAAGTGGCAAGTACGTATCGTGACACCGTAGTACTGTCAGCCCCTAAACAATTCAACAAATTTGTTCTAAGGTTCGCACCAAAGCGGAAAGATTATCAAAAAACATGCGCGGCCTTTTGTTCTTTGTTCGTCGGGCGTTGCATAAAGCCTTCCCCTTATTGTGGACTGTGGACGATGCTATGTCGGACAGACTAGACGGTGTCTGAATGACCGGCTGCGAAAGCAAAATCTTTGTTCAACGCCAACTGTACACTCTAAAAAAAGTGTCTTAAAGAACCGCTTTGGGTTCTTTGACTTGTCCGATGGGCGGCACCTTTAAAGGTTCCGGAAAGAACCCACATTATTGGTTCTTCTGACAAACCCAATTTTTTAGTTCTTTATAAATTATTTTCTCTGGTTCTTTAACAGAACCCTTGCATGTTTGTTTGTTTTTTTTTGCTTCAATAATGGTACTTCAAAAGAGTTATTTATACATGTTCTTGTCTGAACCATAACTGGATCCTTCTTAGAACGTTTTATGTTGTTTTTTTCAAGAACGCCTTAGATCTTTTTAGCCACCTTTTATGAGGTTCTTTCTGAAACCAGTTAGCGCTTTTTGGAAGGACGATTTCGTTGGTTTTTTGCGGAGCGTTATTAGGATCTTTTATTGAATGTTGATCGGTGCTGTAAAGCACCGTTAGTGGTTCTTTCTGTCCACCTTACAATAGGATCTTTCTAAAATCGAATCTTATTTGGTTCTTTTATTGAGCGTTCATCAGTGTTTTACATCCATTATCGCTTTTTAGCCACCTTATTATAAATTCCTAGTGGTAACATCATGGGTGTTTGCTACTTGACAATAGATTGAGCAATTTGCGGCTTCCTAAAATAACCATTTTAGTGAACCTGATTTGTAAACATTAATAGAGGCTTGTTTGTTAAATAATAAAACCATCTCAGTGAATCATTTGACGAGTTATCTATTTTTGCTATTCTGTAGAACGTATTTAATGTTCTCAAAAGCGTCTAATGATTTGCCAAAGCAAATAAATGTAAAAGCAAGACACTTGTTCACTTTACATATTTTGTTTTAACCTATTATTCAACGCAAACATACAAAAATACTGCCATCTGTTGAGAGAAATACTGCTAACAAATGGAGTAATGAAACAATTAACATTTTAATGAAAAGATGACCAATTAACTGGACAAAAAGTTTTCATAACTTTTAACGGGGAAAAGGCATGTTGTTTCGTCCAAGAGAACAAAAAAGTGAGTGTTTAATTTATTCGTGTGGAAATGCCTGATGGATAGTTCAGATCAAAGCTGTAGTTAGACGGAAAGCAATTTACTAACAGCGTCAATTTTTGGAGATACCGCTCACGGTTTCCACGCCATCAACGAAAACACAAAATGCCTCCTCCTTGACCTAAATGATCGGCGTCAACACACTGACGTTCTGCAACAGTCAAAACAGATAACATGCAATCAAATACATGTCCTTATTTATACTTGAGTATCTCTAGGGTTCGGTCAAGATACGTGTCGTTTGTATTCCTTTATCTTCAAAATTAAAGGATACGTTGATTACGTTAAATACGGCCTCGAAAATGTATTTTTGATAAAAATGTTAAGCGTAAATAAATAAAAATATATGAGACCAATTCATTTACGTTGTTAGACATGAAGAGCAGGTGTCTCTTTTCATGGACCATCAATGGCAGGTTCAGGAGGGCGACGCTTCCTGGATAATCGGCAAACAGATAATCTGTACTTATAGTTTATACATTTCGACATTTAAAATGACTTCATATAAAAAAGAATACATTTATTATGAAGTGAAATAGCTGCGTTTTCAGATATACAGTAAACGCAAACGAAGAGCTTGTTTAATTTGGTCGTGGAGGCTTTTTCCTGTCCGTATTGGGGATGCAGGCTAATCGCTCATAATTCACATCAACGCGGTAGCCATCCCCACACTTGTAGAAACAAGCAGCTCATGCTACCATATCAAAGCAGCCCTCGTGGGCTTTTTTCTGACGACTATAATTTCGCCATTTCGATATTCATTACGTCCTTCCCTACAATAAATTGTATTTAGAGTTCTGGTGTTTAAACAAATAGAACAAGCTCCTGTTTCAAATTGATTGCAATATCTTAAGCAATATTATTTAATTTATTATGAAATAGAAACTATGCAACAATATTGGACCGATCTGCAGCTTTGTAGCAGCGAAGTCGATCTTATGTCGCGCTTCTTTAAACAGATATCGGCTCAATGTTCGGCAAGCGTTCGCGTCCTCCCTGTAGTACCTAAGAGAGGGGTGTGTTCGCGGAGCGACTACGCACCTCACACTACAAGAGCAGGCTGTTGATTCCGCTGATGTGGTCACTCAGACGATGCTGTACCAAAACCGTGGACTCTCGCGATGGGGATAGGTAAACTTAAGGAGTGCGACGTATTCCTTGCCCTATCAGGCATTATATATGTATATTTAAGTTGAGCTGTCGTGACGCCTGTACAAATATATTTTATCAAGTTATACCTTTGCTCAGATTTTGGAAGTCGATGGCAACATTCTTTCCCTTAAGTAATAGCAGTGTAGAGTCTTGCACTGATGTCATTCTGCTTGCCATGGCCCCAATGATATATATGCCATGCATGATTTGGGCATCTTGGAGTACCTGTCAAATTTGCACTAAGTTAGTAGAGTGAGCTGCTGGTAAATAAATGTTAATAGTAGTTATTACTTACCATTCCGGGAATCTTGACAACTGGGAATTCGTCCAGAACAGCTCCCACGCCAGCCCCTTGGGTGATCAACGCAAGTAGCGCATTAAATGTTATTTTTATTAGGTTCTTTATAAGATCCAGATCAAGTGTCACTTTCCCAGCTTCCTCCTTCGTCACCGCCATGGGGTAAGAATGCTGTCATTGTCTTTGCAAGCCTCGTCGTTGAAGCCCTAAAAACAAGTTAGCCGCGAGCCTCGCTCGGACCTCTCAGTTATCAACATGTGTCTCTCGGCAAGATAGCCATATGATAAGTTATGTCAAAATAATGAGATTTTCTTACACGTCTCTTGGTTTTTGCATGTGGACCAATAGTATCGGTAGCCGCCACTCTCTTGCGTACATTTCCTATGACACCAACGTTTTCTTGTAGTCAGCAACTTCCGCGAGGAACACAAGTGGTTGCCTTTCTTTCTTTAGTTTCTTCTGCACACACTGACGGATGGTGTCCTGAAGAAACAAAAAGGATAGAAGAAAACACGATTTCATGCGCAGGAAAAAAGTACGAAGCATTACATATGTAACATTCCGCACACTGCATAACTAACACATAACGAACAACACAAGAACGAACGACACACTGTCGATGATGAGCAGAGACACCGATGTAGTCCCAAGTTTGAGACGTCTCCCAGACCGCAAGTGTCGGTCTGTTCGTTTTTTATCGTTTGTTATTAACTGTTTTCCTCAAATGATTCCATATTAAATGATCGTAACAAGTAACAAATTTTCAATTTAAAATATTACCCCTGTTTTGAAAAATCTCCCAGAACTCAGAAGAGAGCCTGTCCCGAAAAAAACTTAATATTTATTATGGCGCTGATTCGTGTTGACATAATAGCGCTGAGACGGCCGTAACATTTCGCAATGCCACAACGCAGACTTCGTGTTTAGGACCAAACGGATGTTCCATTTCATCGTTCGTTGAGCTGATTTCGTAGATAGCAGAGATTGGGTCTTTGAGTGATTTGTGGTAAGTAGACGCGCAGAAATGTTTAGAGTGTAGTGCCATTGATGAACTTTTCTGCGCTAGATAGGATTCCGCGGTCTCAGTTGGTTACTCGTTTTACTAAATAATGTCGGTTTTTAAGCTGGGTCTTATTTTCTGATTTGTTTTGTTTATTTTAGGCCCTGACCCTCAAAAGTTGGCCGGCAGTGTCTTAAATATAATACATAAATTGGCCGCACCCTGCGTTTCTTGCACTCTAGAAAAATTGTAGTGTCTGTGCTTCTCTGCAAAGCATGTCTAGCCCATTCATTGCTGGCTTTGAAAGGAGGCCAGCGATTAACAAAGTCCAGGTAAGCCTCCAGCCCCGAAAAGGCGATTTGCGCATGGTGAATGAGCCTCTGGGGCTCGACATTCGCTGTTCTCATTCCAAGGCACACCATGATTGGCGAACAGCTTGCTCAGCAGGGAAGCTCATGCGCAAATATGCTTTAGTGAGTAGTGTGTGACTAACCTCCTTGATTGCAGGCAATACACCATTTGCAAAACGTGATGCGCCTTCCACCTCGCGTATGCGGTCGGTTACAACCGCGTTTCAATCCCAGTGAACGCAGTTCGAGCAACCGATCATCTCACGACTTCGGTTCAATTTTAACCCATGTCCGTTTCAATCTGGATGAGCATAGTAGAAGGCGTGCCGTCGTTTACCACTACTGCGTGATAATTCGTACGGCACCGGCAAAATTTCACATCTATAGCGGAGACACGACAAGACAAAGCAAGTCGGGAACATAATCATGTCTAAGCGCGTCTGCTGCAGATAGTGAAGTCTTTCCAAAAGAGTTCATTGCTTACCGAAAAGACCGGTTCGGCCTTGATGGAGGAGAGTTTTTGCCAATAGACCATTTGCTATATCACCCAAGTGCCGCGGCCTCGCGCTGAAAGAATCATGGGAACGGTGTTCCTTCAGGTCCTTAGTCAAGGGTAATTTCAACCCTATCCTTAGCTACACAGGTTTTGAACGTAATTTGGAGTCACCCTGAACAAGCACCTGATATACTCCCAGTGACCTGTCATATCGCTTTTAAAAATTTCTCCTCAATGTCAGCGTTTTTGATATTGTTCATGCTGTCCACACTTTAACCTGGATGGGCTGCAGAAATCTCTTACATTATTATCATGCTTATCATGCTGATATTAAGTTAGAAACGCTAAAAATGCTATAAACCAGCCCCGTGGACTGCGAGCTAAATCCTGGTTTTTGTTGTAGTGAATTATCGGCTTTTTAAGCAATTCCTGCTCAAATAACAATCACGAGAATGATAATATTGTAAGAGATTTCTGCAGCTCAGCCAGATTGAAAGGTAGATCGCATGCGCAGTATAAAAACTGCTGCCGTTGACGAGCAATTTTAAAAGTGATATGACAGGTCACTGGGGTATATCAGGCGCTTGTTCAGGGTGACACCGAATTACGCTCAAAATCTTTGTAACCATGGAGTTGGTCGTCAATTAGCGATCACTAGGGAGCTGAAGGAACACCGTTCCAATGATTCCTCGAGTGCGGGCCGGGGCGCTTGGGACTGGGAGTGCTGCAAATGGTCTATTCATTCTTCCTTACAATCTTCGCTGCAAGATATTTGTCATGACGAACGTTAACAAAACTAAGTTGAACGTTAACGAAACTAAATGTGTAATATTTAAGCTACGAAACAAATTCAATAACTGCGGTATTTGTTCGAAATTTTGAACTTGTATAATTGGTCAAGTCCCCCGTTTATAAATTTGTAGGTGTTATTTATGAAGAACATTTATCATCGACCCTAGATATTAATAAGATTCGTGCCAATATCTGTCAAGCCATTGGCATAGTTTACAAAGTTACATCATTGAATCGAAGCTGGGTAATGCTTCGGTTATACTACAATTAAGTACATTCTCATCTCCAGTGTAGTTTATTAGTACTTGGTACTACAATTTAAACAAATTTATAAATAATGTTTATCCTGCAAAAAATGACAGTACGTTGTAACGAATATCTTATACGCGTAAGCCATATACTTCTCCGTGTTTCATAAAGGACAATTAGCTTAACATTAACCAATTATTTTATCTAAAACTTTTAAGCTATATAGGAAATGACGTGATTACGGACCAAACAGCCTTCACTGAGATATTCGGTCGGAGTAATATTGAATATAATCTGAGACACAAATCCTATAAATTGCCGCGGTTAAGGACAACCCACGGAAATCCGACATTGGCACATTTGTTACCTCATTTATGAAACAATTATCCAGATAATATTAAAATAATACAAAAAAGAGTTTTCTTTATTATTGCTACAAAAGCCATGTAAAGAGATCTCTTCTGACGCGTCCGACGTAATGAATATAGTTTACAATTTATTTTAAAACAGCATTGTGCTTAGCATTGTCATTGTTATGAATGTTTTAATACTGTTATTACTTTGGTGTCCGTTTCTGCCAATGGTAGTTTTATATTTATCCCTCGTGTTTTTTTTTTTGTCTTTTTTTATTGTTAGATGACGCAACGCGTTAGTGTGACTGGGCCTTGTCCGGCAGAGTGCGTACCTGCACATAGCCTCCTATCTTCTGACACAGCCTGGCAGATCGCCACGAGAAGCGGCCGCCAAAATGGAAAACGTGGAGCGGCAAACAACCGATGAAAGGAGAGCCACGTGACTAGCGCTCCTCTGCGGCGAGACGCCGAGACACACGTCTCCCTAGCAAACAAGTGTGTTTCGGGTCCTCGCCGCTGCAAAAGCTGTGCGCTGACGTCCTACCAAATATGCTTATTAGGTGTCTGGGGACGAGAGCAAGCGAAAAAGGTCTATCGATAGTGTTGACCTAGCGGACATTTCACAGGAGGACAACCGTCGCGATCATTGCGGCCGGTCAAGGGGAGTTTCCAACGCGCGACCAAGACACGGAATATCTAGATCGAGCGCCTCTAACCTTAGCTGCCAGTGCAACAGCAAAACAAAATGATGTTTTCGCGTAATAAATACTATATTCTTATTGACGGTGTTTTGTGGAAGCCAGCTGGCGATTGAATCGGCGGCAAACGAAGCCTCCAAAAGCACGTCTCGAACCCAGAGCAGCGCTCGCATCGTGTAACATCTGTGCACAGCTCTGCCTTTGTAAAAAAATGATTCCGACAAAAAAAAAAAAAGAAAGACAGCAAAAAAAAATGTTTGAAAGACGGATGACGGAGAAAAAAAGAAATAGGAAAAAAAAGATTCATAAGGGCCTGGCTGTGGATGAGTCGGCTATTTTAAATGATATTTTAATGTGAAACGTTATTAGGCTAGTTGGTAAGGATTTCGTGAAGCTGGATTTCGTGAAGCCACATTTTGGGAAGCAAAGGTGGCTGGAAGGGGAAGTGCGACGGGCAGGAGCCAAGGGCTGCACAGATTTGCAATGAAAACGACTCCCTGCAGACTGCAGTGCCCTCGGGGTGGCGAAGATTTTCATTGCAACTTTCACCCCTCTCTGACATGGCGCGCATCCGTCTTTCACATTACTAAAAAAAAGTAATCGATTACAATTACTATTACTCTTGGCTAAAAAGTATTCGATTAGATTACTTGATTACTCGACAGCCAAAGTAACTGGACATTACTTTAAGAAGTAACCGTTACTTTTCCGATTACTTTATTGCGTGAAGACTTACATCTTTAGCGCTCATAACAATGAACTACTTCCAACCTATATTTCACATTTTCACAAGTATTGAAGAAGAAAAAACGGGTTCCCTCTACATCATCAGCCATCTCTGTGCGCTGCATCATTGGATCGTGGGTTTTTCTAGCTGCAAAATGTTTTGCAGTGTCGCAATCGCTATTTCACCCGAAACATCTCCACTGGTCCCTGGTGAATGGAAGCTTAGAGTGTTCCTTGTAATTTCTAATTCCAAATAAAAGGTATTTTGTTTTCTTGCTTTATATATTTTCTTGTACTGGCAACCAAGAGGCCCTTACTCTCTTTCGCACACACACGCGCTTCTCCCGATAATATTCACATGTGGATGAACTCGCATGTCATACAAAAGCGCAGCAGCTCCAGGATTTGAAACGGATCATGTGTAGTATCCATTAGCGGAAGAGATCGTCCCGACCACTTCTCAACTCGAAACCTTGCTTGTCACAAAGACCACGTAGGGGAAATACAGGATCTTGACGTGTATTTGAAGTGGCTTTATTATATTTTGCATCCGCTTCAGACATTCTTCGGTTCTGGTTTTCCTACGGGCTGAGAGTAAGTACCGTAAGCAGGATTTTTTTATTTCTGTGTGTGTGTGCGTGAAGGGGCTAGTTTGAACGAGAGGACTTACAAAGTTACATTCTGCTCCCTCAAACTTCTCCCTGAATGGCCTTTGTCACGCACTGGGGATTCCCTGGGGCTTCCCACTCCCAGTCCCAGATCGAAAAAAGGGACATTCCACAGAAACTGTACATACAATGGGGTTCACCTCGTTTCCTACAGCTCCGCAAAAATCTTTTTTCCGTTCGAAAAAGAAGCAAATTTTATTTTTGTCATTTCAGAAAAAAAAACGTCCCATGGAAATATAGTAACAGTTAGAAGTAATTTGTATTACTTAAAAAAGTAATCAAATTACTCTTGTGATTACTGCCTCATAAAAGTAATCAACTGATTGCAAAATTACTCCAAAAAGTAATCGATTGCAAGTAATTTGAATACTTGTAATGGGTACGGTACAAGTCTGATACGGCGCCATGTCAGACTGTATTTTCTTCGTCAACTTCATGAATTACGCACCTTTCACCCGTTATACGGGTTGTGCGCCTAAATTCCACGATGAAAATTCCGCAATGAAACTTTTGGGTACCGCTAAGACCGCTTCAGCCAGCAGGCGAGTCAGCGGTTCCCCAAAATTTTTAGAAAGCCCGTATTACAGAGAGTTTCCAACTGCTCCATCGGAGTCACGTGGTCGGTGAACCGCATCTGCAATACGACCTGCGAGAAGGTAGTATTGATCGTCTGCAAACGCCTCCGCATTTCCTGCTGCTTTCCCCCTCGCCAAGCCATAAGGCAGCGCATGCGTACTGGCGACCGATCGCCGCAGAAGGTGCCCGCCATTAAACAGCAAACGCTCCTCGTGGTCTGAGAGGGACCCCCTCCACGATCTAGGCTCTGTAAAAACTTTCATCGGGACTCGTTAGCCTGTTTATCACTGCGCGCAGACGGTGCGCCCGTCACATTCCCCCTTCTAGCCATTCTAGCGAAGCCGTGGCCCGTGACGTCCCATGATGCAACGCCCGCACTGTTGCATTATGGGACGTCACAGACCTACGCGCCAATTCAGTTTCTCCGCTGAATTTTAAATTCAGCGGGGGAACTCGAATCGCTGTGAATAGGTCACTTGACAGCGGGTCACGCGTCGTCAATTTCCCCGCTCAATTTAGCCGGAAACTTTAAAGAGCTGTGCAGCGATTTTAACGTTGAAAGAATGCGCATCTTTAACTTTTGACATTGTTTATCTTGTCACAAAGGACAGAAAACGCATCTCCTTCCTTCGAAATGTTGCAATTCCGCCGCGTAATCGCGAGGCAAAAATTTGAATATTTTCCGACCTGCAGCCGCGAGCGGCGGCCATGAGAACCACGTGTCGTGACGTCAATGGGGGACTTGTAAAAAGATAGCAAGTTGTGCAAATACCTGCTCGGTAGAAGGTAATTTTTCTATAAATATTGTCATTCCAACATAAATATAAATGTGTTAAAAACATGGTATCATGGACAGAACTTTCATTATACGTAGATTTATTGGCGCCATCTATCCGAAGTCAACAAAACCGTCAGCTGTATCTGCTACCGCGAACAGCCGCCAGAAGCCGGAGGGGAAAGGGGGCAGCTAGAGCCTCACAGGGATGGCCGGACCCGGACGAGCACGTTGGCACTTTCCTCCTTTTGATGCATGTTGATCGCGCTGCGCAACGTGGTCACGTGACCGCGAACGGGTGAGTTCTCTCTGCTCACTGATGGCTCTAGAGAGAGGTCTTCACCGGAACCCCGCGCGTCCTCCTTTCACGTCACAGCGCACGTGACTCGGAAGATGATGAAGGAGTTCAGAGGTGCCGAAAACCTCAATATTGGTCCATTTTTAAAATAAAAACTAGGACATGCAGGCAAAAGCGGTTTTTTTGTCCTTGTCTTCAGAAAATTCGAGACACCAACCACTGTTGTACGTAATCTTTTACATGTAACCAAATTACTTGTAATCCCTTACGTTTATCGGTAATTTAGTAACGGAATAATTACATATTTTCTAGAGTAATGCTAAAATAATTCCCTTACATATTTACGTATCGAATTCTTTGTAATCCGTTTTATTTTTTCACAACCCCCCCCTTCCCCTTCTATAAAAGACGTTGTTTTTATTTTGGTAAAGTCCAGTGCAGTAACACTGTCACGCGCATTGACCAGCGCAAAAGGAGGCTTGGCACTCTTCAGTTCCCTAAAGCCTTTCTTTACAACACCAAGCCCCTGAATCAATATTTTTTATACCCTAACAACAATGTCGGAAAACCCAAATAAATATTTCTAGAAAAAAAAAAGGGGGGGGGGGCAAGTTATAGCCGCTTTTTTTAGACCCTTTGTTTATTCTTTGCGTTCGAAGAAGGGGAGAAGAGGACCCCAAGTGATTGTGAGCCTCTTCGAGAAGCTCGAGGTGGTAAGTGCACACAGAGGCGGATTTAGAGGGGGGGGGGGCTGTCTGGATGTCCTGACCCCCCTCTTGATTTCTGCATGTGTAAACTTTAGGGCGTGAAACGAGGGAGTGGGGGAGGGGTTCCTAAACATATGGTCCGCTGACCGACACCTGACCCCCCCGCCCCCCTCAGGAAATACCTGCATCCGCCCCTGAGTGCACAGCAAAGAATTATCTATGTCCTTCGCGGTTATAACCTGAAAACAGGAAATGACTCAATGGAGGAAAATAGAGAACACTTTAAATGTATATCAAGGGATATCAGACAAATTGGTCTTAATCAGGAAATAATCATCATAGGAGACATGACTGCCCACCTAGAAAAGTTTGACGGATTCACAGGTACAACCGGAAAGCTGCTACAATATTTCTGTGATGCCCTGAACCTAGTATTAGTAAATGCACAAGTAAAATGCGACGGCAAAATAACGTGGGAACGAAACAACTCACACTCAACAATAGACTACTGCCCCATGCCCCACAAACTGTATGGGAGGATATGGAAGTTACACCGAATGGTATAATTATCAGGTGTTCAGATTCTCCTAACCGTGACATCGAAATGAGCAGTAATGCTTTATGCCCGAGCATCATAAAAAAAAAAATTATAATTGAGAGTACAAATCTGTTAACGCTGTCCAAAATACTAACCCAGCAGAGGAATTCCGAAACACACAACACGTTTCTTCGTCTCCCGGCAGCATCCAATGGCTGGCTCGACAAACCTGACGACGCCAAACGTCTCTCCGGTACAGAGTGCACCATCTCGGTATCCTTTCTACACTCCTCGTGTTAACTCCTTCATCGGCTGTGGCAGTAACAGTCCGGCAAGCAGAATCCCCACGTTGGACTTAAACCACTAACACCAAACCAATCTCGCTCGCAGTCATACCGCCGCTTCTCGGCGCCGTCGTTGTTGTTCGTGAGACCTGCCTGTTGCTAGCTGAGATGGTGATTTCACGACAGCTTTCATGTCACCCCTGGGAGTTCGAATAACTTGGCAGACGGCTAGTACGTTTTCACGAGAGCGTTTGAGACGCACACAGGACCGAACCAAACCGATGAAAACGGGCCTTTACCAGCGCCTCTTTTCATCGCTCGTGTCTTCTGCCGTCCTGCCGCTCTCCCGACGCCGACTCAGAAGTGGCCGCGCGCGGCGCTGTTTGCTGGGGCATCGGTAGCGGCTCCTTGCGTACGCAGGGTGGCTATAAAGAGTTTTCGTAGATTGTTTTCGCCGTCCCGCAACGCCCTCCGCAAACCGCTACGATACCCGGAACTCTACAGTCAAGGCCATCGGCGCGCAGGTCCAGCAGCGGCTTCCTCGTTCCGGAGGACTTACCGGAGGGGAAACGCTGTCTACAAAAGCTCCATAATCCCACCGACTTGAGCGGCCGTTGCCGTACCAGCAGAGGAAGGCATAGCAAGGCGCTCGTCACTGTCTGCCTACTACCAGCTTGTTAAATAAAAAATGTTGGCTCGACCTTTTTTTTTAGTAAAGTTTTTTTTAATGATTTGTTAGAATTTTGATTTAGATCTTCCAGTTAGAAGATGAGTCTCATCTCTTCGTCGTCCCCTTGTCATTATCAAAGTGTTTTGCGGTGGTGGGGGACACTCTTGTCGTGGTACGCATACTTTGTTTACCACGTGTGTCTCTCAAGCTTCGCGAGCAAACAGCGAAAAAACCGGTGATCAAAATGCCAAGTTCGACGCATGCTCGCGGGTGTCCTCGCGATTGATTTATGTTTCCTGTCTGCTCCCGCCAAGCTGAAAGAAAAGAAGAAAAAGAAAAACGCTTCAGGATTTATTTTGTCCCAGGATCTACCTGTTTGGTCACTTCCCAAGCCTCCGAAGCCACGACGACAACCGACTTGGTCGTGGTCAGTACGATAACAGAAAGCTGGGTCAGCTGGGTCCTGTTCCGTAGGCCGCTACGCCGCTGTCGTCCGCGCTGTTGTCACGCTGCTTGAGTTTCATTTTGACGAGAAGTAGAACATTTAGCTAAAAGAAGATTGATATGCCCAAAGCAACCATAAACTCTCGCTTAAATGAAAGAATCAAGCATGAATTGTGAACGAGACACCTCAACTTATACACCTTTCCAAAGAACGCTCCTAGGCCGCCGCCATGTTGCTGATGCTGATGCGGCTGGTGCGACTCTCGCGCCCTCTATCAGCTAGAAATTTTCTGCCACTTTCTTGGACTGTGAAGACCCACTCAGCGCGTTTCTCTACCTACGTTTTTGCGGTTTTGCATTCGACGTTTTCTAGTCCCTCTTGAAAGTTTCCACTTAATTTTTTTTTATGCGTGCTGCATACCCGTTTTGTGTTATCCTCCATTGTGAGAAACAAGGCTGGTAAGTGCCTGCCATTCAAGCTTTTCTGCTCGACATTTCCGGGAAACAAAGGAGGTGAGGGACGTCGAACGGCCCTCGACGCGATTTTGCGATTATTGCCCCCCCCCCCCTCCCAGAGACAATCCGCGCAGAATCTTCAGTCATCTCCAAAAATAGTTGTCCGGGTTGGGGTGGGAAACGGGTCAGTCACGTTTGTTCCTTTGCCTTGGCGCTGTTGTGAAAAAAGGAAGCTCTCCCCAAAACGTGCCCCAAAACGAAGCAATCTTGGATACCGTCCGATCGTCAAGATGTGACTGTCGTCGAGTGTAACTATTATTTGAGATCTTTCTCAAATAAATTCTTTTCAGATAACGCTGCATCGTGTGGTACGTACAGAGCGCGACACTGTTAGCCCGAACAAGCGATCGCCGGGTTTTCCAGTTTTTCTTTTTTAAAACCAAGGGATGTCATCCAAAATATTATTGCTCCGGAAAGAGCTCATTCAGTTCTGTAATGTAAGCGATACAATTTCGTGCTCGCTAATCTTATTTATTAATAAAATGCAAAAATGCGCCGATGTCGTGTTCTCGCTAACAGTGTCGCGATGTGTACAATCGCTGGGGCACGACAAAGCCATGCCGGCGTTAACAGTCTTCATGACGCAGATGCTGTTGCTCCTGTTCACGGCTTCACCAAGTACCTCGGACGGCGATGGGGCCTGCCCTTCGTCATGGTCGCGGGAGCGCTCGTTCAACACCGACTCAGCAGCGCAAGAGGAAGCTCCTGCTGCCTCACTCCTGACGTGGCCAACGTGGTCCCTCACCGACAACAACCGCACGATGGCGCACCGTGGGACGTTTCCGTTTCCGTCCGTCGGCTGCCTTCAAAAGCATCTTCCACCGCTGCAATCGCTGGGGCACGACAAAGCCATGCCGGCGTTAACAGTCTTCATGACGCAGATGCTGTTGCTCCTGTTCACGGCTTCACCAAGTACCTCGGACGGCGATGGAGCCTGCCCTTCGTCATGGTCGCGGGAGCGCTCGTTCAACACCGACTCAGCAGCGCAAGAGGAAGCTCCTGCTGCCTCACTCCTGACGTGGCCAACGTGGTCCCTCATCGACAACAACCGCACGATGGCGCACCGTGGGACGCTTCCGTTTCCGTCCGTCGGCTGCCTTCAAAAGCATCTTCCACCGCTGCAATCGCTGGGGCACGACAAAGCCATGCCGGCGTTAACAGTCTTCATGACGCAGATGCTGTTGCTCCTGTTCACGGCTTCACCAAGTACCTCGGACGGCGATGGAGCCTGCCCTTCGTCATGGTCGCGGGAGCGCTCGTTCAACACCGACTCAGCAGCGCAAGAGGAAGCTCCTGCTGCCTCACTCCTGACGTGGCCAACGTGGTCCCTCATCGACAACAACCGCACGATGGCGCACCGTGGGACGCTTCCGTTTCCGTCCGTCGGCTGCCTTCAAAAGCATCTTCCACCGCTGCAATCGCTGGGGCACGACAAAGCCATGCCGGCGTTAACAGTCTTCATGACGCAGATGCTGTTGCTCCTGTTCACGGCTTCACCAAGTACCTCGGACGGCGATGGAGCCTGCCCTTCGTCATGGTCGCGGGAGCGCTCGTTCAACACCGACTCAGCAGCGCAAGAGGAAGCTCCTGCTGCCTCACTCCTGACGTGGCCAACGTGGTCCCTCATCGACAACAACCGCACGATGGCGCACCGTGGGACGCTTCTGTTTCCGTCCGTCGGCTGCCTTCAAAAGCATCTTCCACCGCTGCAATCGCTGGGGCACGACAAAGCCATGCCGGCGTTAACAGTCTTCATGACGCAGATGCTGTTGCTCCTGTTCACGGCTTCACCAAGTACCTCGGACGGCGATGGAGCCTGCCCTTCGTCATGGTCGCGGGAGCGCTCGTTCAACACCGACTCAGCAGCGCAAGAGGAAGCTCCTGCTGCCTCACTCCTGACGTGGCCAACGTGGTCCCTCATCGACAACAACCGCACGATGGCGCACCGTGGGACGCTTCCGTTTCCGTCCGTCGGCTGCCTTCAAAAGCATCTTCCACCGCTGCAATCGCTGGGGCACGACAAAGCCATGCCGGCGTTAACAGTCTTCATGACGCAGATGCTGTTGCTCCTGTTCACGGCTTCACCAAGTACCTCGGACGGCGATGGAGCCTGCCCTTCGTCATGGTCGCGGGAGCGCTCGTTCAACACCGACTCAGCAGCGCAAGAGGAAGCTCCTGCTGCCTCACTCCTGACGTGGCCAACGTGGTCCCTCATCGACAACAACCGCACGATGGCGCACCGTGGGACGCTTCCGTTTCCGTCCGTCGGCTGCCTTCAAAAGCATCTTCCACCGCTGCAATCGCTGGGGCACGACAAAGCCATGCCGGCGTTAACAGTCTTCATGACGCAGATGCTGTTGCTCCTGTTCACGGCTTCACCAAGTACCTCGGACGGCGATGGAGCCTGCCCTTCGTCATGGTCGCGGGAGCGCTCGTTCAACACCGACTCAGCAGCGCAAGAGGAAGCTCCTGCTGCCTCACTCCTGACGTGGCCAACGTGGTCCCTCATCGACAACAACCGCACGATGGCGCACCGTGGGACGCTTCCGTTTCCGTCCGTCGGCTGCCTTCAAAAGCATCTTCCACCGCTGCAATCGCTGGGGCACGACAAAGCCATGCCGGCGTTAACAGTCTTCATGACGCAGATGCTGTTGCTCCTGTTCACGGCTTCACCAAGTACCTCGGACGGCGATGGGGCCTGCCCTTCGTCATGGTCGCGGGAGCGCTCGTTCAACACCGACTCAGCAGCGCAAGAGGAAGCTCCTGCTGCCTCACTCCTGACGTGGCCAACGTGGTCCCTCATCGACAACAACCGCACGATGGCGCACCGTGGGACGCTTCCGTTTCCGTCCGTCGGCTGCCTTCAAAAGCATCTTCCACCGCTGCAATCGCTGGGGCACGACAAAGCCATGCCGACGTTAACAGTCTTCATGACGCAGATGCTGTTGCTCCTGTTCACGGCTTCACCAAGTACCTCGGACGGCGATGGGGCCTGCCCTTCGTCATGGTCGCGGGAGCGCTCGTTCAACACCGACTCAGCAGCGCAAGAGGAAGCTCCTGCTGTCTCACTCCTGACGTGGCCAACGTGGTCCCTCATCGACAACAACCGCACGATGGCGCACCGTGGGACGCTTCCGTTTCCGTCCGTCGGCTGCCTTCAAAAGCACCTTCCACCGCTGCAATCGCTGGGGCACGACAAAGCCATGCCGGCGTTAACAGTCTTCATGACGCAGGTTAGTTACATGCAAAATGCAAATTGGAAACAACCAAATAACACCCTACCCTTTGAAATGTCGTGCCCCATCGACGTGAAGCGCCTACTAACCCTTTTTGCGACGCAGTCATTATTTGTATTATATTGCAAAGCTTGTATCGAGTTTCTTAGAGTCTTACTACTGCTTTCCGGTGATGTGGAAAGGAACCCAGGCCCTATGTCTCTAGCCCAAATAGAAGAATTCAATAATCTTAAAGACACTGTTACAAAGCTTCAGGAGAGTCATTCTACGCTCCAGCAGGAAGTCACTCAGCTTACAGAGCAGCAAAAGCAGTACGAAGCGACCGTTTCGGCCCTTGAGGAACGCGTAAGCCAGCTCTCGAGTGAACTAAACTCGCGGAAAGAAACAGGTGATTGCGTTACACCTACTGCACCTCACCTTACCGAGGCTTTAAACGAGCTGTCTAAATTAAAAGCGCGCTGCGACGACGCGGAGGGCAGATCCCGCCGTTCTAATCTGTTATTTTCGGAATGGCTGACACTGACAAAGAAACTTGGGCTCAATCCGAGGGCTTGATTACAAGCCTGTGTTCCGAGAAACTTGGTATCGAAGTTTTATCTTCCGGAATTGAAAGAGCTCACCGTTTAGGAGCATTCCATCAGCAGAAAATTCGTCCCATCATTGTCAAGTTTTCATCGTTCAAAGAAAAAGAGGGCATTCTTGGTTCTGCGCACAAGCTTAAGGGCTCACGCGTTGCAATTAGCGAAGATTTTCCACTTTCTGTAAGGCTCGCACGACGTCGTCTTCTTGATTTTGCCAGGCCAAAGGAACGCCTGTTCGGCTGCGTCATGATAAACTGTTTGCAGATGGCAAGTGTTTTGTGTTCGATGACGCTATCGGCTCGGTTGCTGAAAAATGTACGTAGCAATGCCGGCATTCTTCCCGTTTGCCCACTCACAATCAAGCTGTTAAACTCCATGTTATCAATAAGATATCTTCTATTCATTCTATTTTGTTTACTAACATTAGAAGCCTAATCCCAAAGAGAGATGATGTGAATTCCTTGATTCAAACATGCAACGCCGACTTTATTGTTCTTACTGAGACGTGGCTGAATCCCGACATATCAGATGCTGAATTGTTTCCTTCTTACCCAAACTTTCGTGTGTACAGGTGCGACAGAATTACTAAAAAGGGGGAGGCGTACTTTTGGCTATTAATAATCAAATCACGTCTCGGCTCATTCCACTTTCTACCGCACTAGAAGTCGTATGGGTTTACCTCCCTACGGCACCCTCTGTTGTACTGGGCGTATGTTATAGGCCACCTGATAGTAATAAGGAATTCACCTTTGAGCTTAATAAGTGTCTTTCTGAACTCTCTACTCAATATCCTAACGCTTCTGTTGTACTTCTTGGGGATTTTAATTACCCGAATATTAATTGGTCTACCTTCACATTCACTTGCTCTTCCTCTCAAGAATTTATAGATCTTTGCCTAGATTATAACCTAACAAATATTATCACCCAGCCTACTAGAATTACCGACTGCTGCAGCAATATACTCGACTTGTGCTTGAGTCAGGAACCTTCTCTCTTTAGCAACGTTACCTACTTAACAGGAATTAGCGATCATCTTGTCATCGACATAACACACTCTCTCTCTCTCTCTCTGTTCCTCGGAAATCACATTATTGCAAATACATTCGCGACTACGCGAGGGCCGACTATGTGTCTATCAACTCATGCCTCGAAGACTTTTACCAATCATTCTCTGTTAATCTCGAGGAAAGAACCGTCGATGAAAATTGGACGCTCTATAAAAATAAGCTAACCCACTTAGTTGAGCGCTTCATTCCACTGACCCGCATCATATCTGATAACTGTCACCCATAGTATAACAAAACGGTGCATAGTCATGCTAACAAGAAAAAGCGACTTTATAAACGAGCGAAATCTGTCAACAATTCAGCCTCGTGGGATGCATATCATGCGTGTGCTAGAACATACAAAACCGCCATTACTGATGCTAAAACCAAGTTTTATACTCACGACCTCCCCAACATTTTAACAAATAAACCCAAAAAGTTCTGGAAAGTGGTCAACCCAGCTCTGTCTCTTCCTTTGCAGTTCATAAACGACAACGGCATCCCACTTTCAGACGAAGATAGCGCTCTTTACCTTAACAATTTCTTCACGTCAATCTTTACTAAGGAAGACTTGCTAAACGTTCCCGACTCATGCCCATTATCTCACCCTCAGATGAATCCTATCATAATTGACCACGCAGGCGTATTGAAAGCAATAGAAAACCTAAAGGTCTCCTCGAGCTCTGGAGACGACCAAATTAATTCGAAGGTATTAATAAACACTAAACACATTTCCTCTGTTTTCCTCTGTGACATATTCTCACAATCGCTCACGCTTTCCATAGTTCCACGTGACTGGAAAATAGCTAACGTAATACCTGTTCACAAAACTGGTGATCGCCAACTAATAAGTAATTACCGTCCCATCTCTCTCACCAGTGTTCCATCTAAGCTCATGGAGCATATACTTTACTCAAATATAATAAACTTGCTTGACTCTCATAACCTTCCTTTTAAACATCAACACGGATTTCGTAAATCTTACTCTTGTGAAACCCAGCTAACCGCCTTCCTTACTGATATTTATTCAAGCTTCGATTCGAATATTCAGACTGACGCCATTTTCATTGACTTTTCCAAAGCATTCGACAAAGTACCCCACCAACGTCTTTTAACAAAGCTTAACGATATTAATATTCATCCCTCTGTTGTTAAGTGGATTTCTGAATTCCTAATTAACCGTAAGCAATATTCCTCCGTTAACAACGTAAAATCTCCCATCTCTACCGTAACGTCAGGTGTCCCCCAGGGAACCGTACTTGGCCGCCTTCTGTTCCTAATCTATATTAATGATCTCCACCTTAATATAGCTTCTTCTGTGCGCCTGTTCGCCGACGATTGTGTCATTTACCGACCCATTCTTTCATACCATGATCATCATGCTCTCCAGGAAGACCTTGAATCTGTAATCCATTGGTGTGAAAAATGGCAGATGACGTTAAACTTCAATAAATGTAGATCCCTATCATTTTCCCGCAGTTCGCGTGCCACACCATTTTCGTATTACCTCACTAACACTCAAGTAATAGCATGCTCATCTTATAAATACCTGGGTGTTCATCTCACCTCTGACCTATCATGGACTACTCACATAACTTCTGTTATTTCTGATACTAACCGTTCTCTCGGATATTTGCGCCGTAACCTCAAACTTGCTACACCCTCCGTAAAACGACTAGCGTATACTACCCTTATAAGATCGAAGTTAGAATACGCCTCATCTATATGGTCCCCATGGCAGTCCTACCTTGCAAATAATCTAGAATCCGTACAAAACAGAGCCCTTCGTTTTATTTATAACGACTACTCACCATATACCAGCATATCAGGATTACGCCAATCAGCTAACCTTCATTCACTTTCCCTTCGCCGCCGAGTATCACGCCTTTCTCTCCTCCATCGAATTTTTTATCACAATAGCCACCTCAAAGAATCACTGCTATCACCTCCCCATCGTGTTTTCCCGCGTCTAGATCACCTATGTAAATTACGTCCAATTCGATCATCAACTGTTTCTCACCAGACTTCCACACTACCATTGGCCATCGAGGATTGGAATTCACTACCTCATAACATCGTTTCTATTAATGATACTACTAAATTTGTTGAAGCCATTACCCTCTCTTTATCTAACCTACCTAGCTAGCTTACAGTGTTATAATTGTGTTTACTGTTCTATTTGTTTTTGTTCTATTGCCACCCCTTGTATAATGCCCCACGGGCCCTCAAGGAAAATAAATGATGATGATGATGATGATGATGATGATATTGTTCGAATGTCATAACTTTCTAAACTGTATGTCCGTGTCCTGTTCATCGGAAAACACGTTATTTGTGAGCGTGAACAATGCATACCTTTCGGCTCTCTTGTGTTGTAATTTATTTTTGACAACTAAGCGCTTTGTCGTTTGACATGCGGCGAATCGCGAGCGCCGTCAAAACTTACCGTAAAGAAAAAACACGAAAAACTACAGAACTATATATTCCAGTCGCAGTCGTTCTTTCGCGCGCGTACCCAACAAAAATAGATTATAATTATTTTTTTTTTTTCAAACGTGGTACAATGCTTTTTTAGTGACCTCGGGAAAGTACATGAGCCATGAAACACAAAATACAGCGGGAAACGACGAGAATTTAGCCGCCAGAAGTGTTTGAAACTGCACCTACGCAGGCTGTGCCTATCGAAATCACAGTCCACTCGGTTAGGGTTAGCAGGGACGCCGGTGAGAGTCTCAGCCTCAGACCCAGTGACCTGGCTCGAAAATGGTCTGCTGCCCCTGGGGTCGAGGGTCTCTGGAAAGGTGTATACCACCTAACTACACCTTTCCAGAAGACGCTCTCTAGGCCGCCGCCATGTTTCTGATGCTGATGCGGCTGGTGCGACTCTCGCGCCCTTTATCAGCTAGAAATTTACTGCCACTCTCTTGGACTGTGAAAACCCGCTCAGCACGATTCTCTACCTATGTTATGTCGTTTTGCATTCAATGTTTTCTGGCCCCACTTGAAAGTTTCTCTATTTTTTTTTATGCGTGTCTGCGTATTTTTTTTTTTTGTGTTATCTTCCACTGTGAGAAATGGGGCTGGTAGGCGCCTGGGCCCTTCAAGCTTTTCTGCTTTCCGTTCACGGGAAGCCAATGAGGGTAAGGACGTCGAACGGCCCTCGACGCGATTTTTTCGAACAATGACAACTGTTTCTCCCCTTCCCAGATATAATCCCCGTTGAGTCCTCAGTCATCTCCAAAAAGAGTTGTCCGGGATTGGGTGGGAAACGGGTCAGTCGCGTTCGTTCCTGTGCCTTGGTGCTGTTGTGAAAGAGAAAGCTCTCCGTGCCCCAAAACGAAGTTTTGGGGCACGTTTTGACGATCGGATTCCGCCCCATCGTCAAGATGTGACTGTCGTCGACTGTGACTGTGTTATTTTAGAACTTTCTCAAAAAAATTTTTTCAGATAACGCTGCATCAGTGTGGTACGTAAAATATATTGGTCGATTGTTAAAACTTTCTAAAGTGTATGTCCGTCTCCTGTCCATCGGTAAACACGTCATTTGTGAGCGTGAAAAATGCATGCTCTTTGGCTATCTTCTATTGTAATTTATTTCCGACACCTAAGCGCTTTGTCATTTGACACGCCGCTAACCGGGCGGCGCCGTCAAAACTTATTGTAGAAAAAAAAAACCACAACTAACATTCTTGTCGCATTCTGTTCTGTCGCGGGCGCACCCAACAAAAAATAGCTTACAGGTCTTTTTTTTTTTTTTCAAATGTGGTACAATGCTTTGTCAATGTCCTCGAGAAAATACATGCACCATGTCTGCGAAACACAAAATATTGCGGGAAAACACCAGAATTTATCCCCCAGAAGCGTTTGAAACTGCGCCCACGCAGGCTGCGCGCTCCTGAAATCACAGTCCACTCTGTTAGGGTTAGCAAGGACGCCGGTGAGAGTCTAGCCCTCAAGCTCAGTGACTGGGCTCGAAAACGGTTTGTTGCCCCTGGGTCGAGTGTTTCCTGGAAAGGTGTATATGCTACCAACAGAGCGCACAGGCGGTCGGTGATCCTGGCTATTCACGACGAGGAGCCGTCAGGTTGCGCCACTCTACCTTTTCGGGGCTAATACTCATAAATATTAATGGATATCTCCAGGCCTCCTTCTTTTTCTTCACCCCAAGTAAACAAACACACAAACTATACACGCGAAGTAATATTTTCCTTTTTTTTAATAGACATACACTGAATTGTAATCGCACGTTTCTAAACTTCTTTCATGTGTCCTCTGTTGTAAAGCGGCATAAGAATTATATAGATGCTTCCAACGAATTCTTCTCTTCCATGCTTGAACATGACACTCTGGTCTACTTTATATTTACCACTACAAAAAGATATTTCAAAGGTAGAACATAGACCGATGGCAAATTGAAGACACTGCGCTAACCGCGCGTATGTTTGTAATCTATGTATTTATGCGGCGATTTCCTTTGGATCGAACGTTTACTAAATAGACAAGCCCTCCGAAAAAACAGAAAATCTGAAAGCGAAGTGTATCTACTATACTCGTTTTCACCTCAAGGAACAAGGGACGCTTTCGCGCAACTTTCATACGCCGGGCGAAGTAGTTCTTACGAGATTTGGTTGTCGGAGGAAGAAGCGATGCTTTTGGTGTTTGAAAACGTACGTACGTCTTGATTAGACAACACATATATAATCTAAAGTGCACGTACATATATCTTAATTATCCACATAAAGGGGAAAATCAGTAATGCTCCGCGAGGAGCCGAACTTTTTTTACTACGCTTTTGAGGTGAAAACGGGTATAGTTGAGTTTCAACAATGTACCGCCCACCAGGCCTCGAGTCTCATCTTCAAGCACTAGCGCATACGTGTTCTTCTCGGTAAACCCTAGGGCTTGCTCGACGCGAGCGCCGAGGTACCTGCTGCTGTGTGCAAGTGCAGGACGCTCAAGAACCAAGTGGTGTATAGTTTCTTCCCTTCCCCACACGCACTGCATAGGGTGTCGGTCACGTCGCTGCCGTACTTCCGTTGATACAGGCGGGTGCGCAAGGCGCCACCTCGGGCTTCAGCGAGGAGCCTGCCGCCCAGCGTATTGCCAGACCAGAGGATAGGAGCAATGGCGGTCTTGAAAGACGCGTAAAGGTCCATGCTTGAGTGCTCTTGCATGTCTGCTCTCCACCGGTCCGCCTCGACGGTCTTAGACCCCTGTTAAGGCCCATACGCACATTCGCGTTTGAACGCGTTTGAGGTACAGGCGTCCTTTGCGGCCAGGAGCGGTCGCTTGCGGGGCGACGCGCCTTCCCGCAACGCTCCGCAGCGCGACGCAAGCGAGTAGAGACTCGCTCAACTTTCCCAAGCGTTGCGGTGCGTTCGACCAATCAGAAGCCGAGAGAGGAGAGAGGGTGACGGGCTCTGCTCGCGCCACCGGCCGACCCGGCGAGACGTATCCGGTTCTCCGCCCGCAGAATTTGCTTTTCTGTTTTGGGGGAGCGGTGGGGAGTGTGCACACTACGAACGGAAATATACCCAGATGGGAGTATAACGCTTGTCCTCTAGCGCATTCCCATCTGGGAGTTTTTTTCTACTCTGCGGGTTGGGAGTTCGGAGTTGACTCCCATGCAGGCCAGAGTTTTTTGGGGGTGCAAGGGGTAAGTACAGAACTCCCATCAGTACGGGAGTCTGTTCGTGGATCAATGGGAGTATTTATTTACTTCCATCAAAGTGTTCCTAGGTGGACCCATGGGAGTATTCTTTCACATCCTTATGGGAGTTTTTACGTGGACTCACGGGAATATTCCTTTACATCCACCTGGGAGTCCTTACGTGGACCCACGGTAGTATTCTTTCACATCCATATGGGAGTTTTTACGTGCATTTATTGGACTATTTTTTCACATCCATTTGGGAGTTTTTACGTGCATTTATGGGACTATTTTTTCACATCCATATGGGAGTTTTTATGTGCACTTGTGGTACTATTCTTTCACATCCATATGGGAGTTTTTACGTGCATTTATGGGAGTATTCTTTCACATCCATTTGGGAGTTTTTACGTGCATTTATGAGACTATTTTTTCACATTCATATGGGAGTTTTTATGTGCACTTGTGGGACCATTCTTTCACATCTATATGGGAGTTTTTACGTGCATTTATGGGACTATTCTTTCACATCCATTTGGGAGTTACTACGTGGGCCCACGGGAGTCTTCTTTCACATCCTCCTGGGAGTTATGTGTACCTACGGGAGTATTCCTTCGCATCCACCTAGAAGTTTTAATGGTGATTTCTGAGAGTATTTTCTTGCTGCCTTTAAGGGGTTTCTTCAAAGTCAGGAAGTGTGAAGGGAAAGGCATAAGCAGGTAGCATCATGCACGAAATAAATTTATTTCACACATTATGTACATTTCTTGTACACGTCGTGTGGCAAGAGCTCATGTTGCCTTGGGCACAAACTGACTTATACCCTGTCAGACGGTCATTTAAATGGCCTTCAGAGCAAACTCCTTAAAATATCTGCGAACATGCGAACACTGAAGGGCACAGGCAGAGCCGAGATCGTGAGCTGATTCATAGATTCTTTGAAGGAGTTCATTCTGAAGGCCATTTAAATGCCCGTCTGACAGGGGTATTTATTACAGTGTAGGGTACGCTAAGCTAACTGTGGTACACAAGCCTCGATCACTCTGTAGAAATTGACCAATTCCAGTACCTTCACCCGCAGCTTCATGTAGCAGTCCCCAAAACCATGCTCAATGAAAGTCAGCATCTTATGTGCCTTCTTCGCATACTGGATGTAGAAAATCCAGTAGGCGGCAATGAGATACGCTGCACCCTGATAGAGCCATACCATAAGTTCACAGGTTTTCCTTAATCAGTCCTAAAATATTGAAATAAATTATTTCAAGCTTTACAGAATTTGATAAGACATAATATGAGAGTCAGATTTTTCACCTCAACTTATTTATGTTAAACACCCTGACTGCTCCTTCTTAGACATCGCAGCTTGCTCGTAACACCCTGACCGCTCCTTCTGAGATGTCGCAGCTTGCTCGTTATCCGTGGTAGCGGCAGATGCAATTACTCTTCCTGCAATCAGTCCTCTGTTGGCCATTCTCTTCCCTGCATAGTGCTGGAAGGGACCTGTAACCAAAAAAGCACAAGCGTTTAAGTTAAATGTACTGACCATCAACAGAACAGATGTTTCCGACGTCATCGTATGAACCTTGCAAACCAGGCGGGGAGTGGACTTTTCTCAAAGTGAGTTGAAGACAGTTTCTTCAAAGCAATACCAATACTACCTATATTGAAAATATGGTAAAAGGGCAAAATGTTTTTAAAGCGATACTGCAACGAAATTGTAGTGCCTATTTTATTGTCTAAATGTCAACCACGTTCTGGCCATACCATGCCATGGAGACACCAATTTTTTGCTCAAAAATACACGAAAACTTTATTTAAAACTAATGTCTCAGGAGATCTCCCGATATGCATCGCGTTTGTGTCGTCTGGGTCGTCTTCAGTCAAGGCTACAGGGGCTGGCTTGGCTGTGAGCTCCGCCACCCTATGGCGTCAATGCACCACAAGCTGGCCATTCGAGTTGTCCCACCCCGCTCTCCGCAGGAGTTGAATAGGCACAGGAGAAAAAATAAATCCGGTTCAGCCAAGTTAGACAAGGCTGGGACGCACACAGCCTGCCCCCATGTTTCCGTGTAGCAGTGCTGCTTTTATGCGGTGTGATGCGACAGTATTTGGTTTATTTAAATAATGTTTTGCAGTCTTTTTGAGCAAAAAAATTCGTGTCTCCGTGGTGTGGGCAGAACATGGTTGACATTTAGACAATAAAATTAGTGCTAACCCTTAAAAAAAAGAAAGAACAAAGTACACCCTTATTTTTAACAGTTCACATCAAACATCTTTATAACTATCTACCCTTTTGTGCTAGTTTCATTTTCTATCGTTTCATGGTCTCGGTAACTTTAGGAGTAAGTGACAGTCCCGCAAAAATATCATCAAGCATGTAAAAAAGTTCAAAGCCTGAAAAATTGACAGCGTGCTGCAAGCTTTTGAAAAGTCAGACCAAACAAAACGACCCATGGCAAAAACGGCTTCTCTCGACTGCACGCAGGTCAAATAAACCAAAATGAACAGCTAACAGCGTGATAGGAATCGGTAGCAACAATTCACCCGGGAAACGACGCGCGAAGCGGCGTGTTGTCCGTCAGCACCCCCGTCGAAAAAGGCGAAATAAAGACACAAATACAATATATATACAAGAAATATTGCGCGCAGAAGGGAATAGAAACACTTAAAAGCAATACAAAATACACTGGAATAGATAAAAATAGGTAATGGAATCGAAAAACAGAGAATTAAGAGGAGACAAGCGACAAGGCAATGCAATCTCAAGGCAGAGCGGCCAGGCGAGGGACAGTCTCTCCCACAATTCCTCGCGCGCGGGCCGGGGCGCTTGGGAAAATTGCAAATCGTCTATTCTGACCATCGGGTCCTTCCAAGACGGTTCGAAAGCAGGATACACAAATTGAAATCATCCGCATACTTAAGTACTGAGTAAATGCATGCTCGTTTACCATCTTGGGGCAGTCTCGGGCTGTAAGGGCAGATGGGGAAGACCCTGACAGGACCGTGACACAGCTGGCCACACCAAGAGTATCAAGTTGCTGTAAGAGAAGCAAAATGTGTGCACGTTAACACATGTCAAGCAAAACATTAAGGTGTTTTACAATAATGTACGCAATTTTAGCCTATGCTAGCACTAATTTTGGCGCTTGCATTAGCGCACGCTGTGCCAGAGTGTTTCAGAATAGCGTTTCTCCACCGCAACGAAAAAGCCTAAGCACCTCGTGCTTGCAACGCCACAAAGGAACAGCAACACTTTTTTTTTTGCACACGAAATCCTGTAACTTGGGAAAAAACAAGTTTCTTGGTTCAAAGTAACATTTTAGATTCGTTTAAATATGAGAATGCAACGTAAGCGGTCGACTGGTAACGTCCACTTGCGTAGCCAAGGCATGGGAGGTCTCGTGTACTGACCTTCGCACACTGTACCTTCGCCGAGAAACGTTTGTGCGTCGCAAGCAGCAAGTTGCCGGCAATCATTGCCCACCTTGCTGGGTCCTCTTAATTTAAACGTTTCTGATGTGCACCTCCTATAGGAATGCAATGTCGTCCTGCGTGGTAGATCGCAGTCGAGATGATGTGGTGAGGGTCTAGGACAACTCGTCGACGGTCAACTCGTCGGCGGTTCATTCGTCCAATAGGCCGATTCGTCATAGGGCAATTCGTCGCAGGAACACGCGTCGCAGAGGCTAACTGGACGCCGCTTTTTACAAGCCAAAATATTTTTTTCCTGACATTTTAAAACAAATACTGCGCTATAGTAATCCCTAAAATCCTGCAGGGTAATTGACCCCTAGTGTGCCCTTTCTTGTTGAAAATAACAACTTGTCACTTTCAAGGTGCAGTGCGTAAATTGTTTTTTTTGGGGGGTGCGTGGGGGGGGGGGGGGAAGACATGGCCGAGGTGGCTGGGATGGTCATGACCAGGTGACGGAGGGCTGAAGCCCCATAACCCTCCTCCCTGGCTACGCCAATGCAGTGAGGGACGGTCACTACGTCGCGCAAGTAACACTGGGGCACGTATTAACCTACCCTGTCCACCCGTTCAAGCCGCTTCGCGGCGACAGTCTGCGACGACCTGTTAGAAAAAGTAATAAAGGAAATTAACAAAAGGACAATCCCGAGATGACACATTTTTCAAATTGTCTCAAGGTTCTTTCCTGTCTTCACCCTCTCAAGATTTTTTTTTTTATTCAGTCTTGTGGCTTAACGAGGGCACTGCGCTCAGTCCAGACATAGAGTAACTGTATAGGCTCTGCTTGCAGAGCCAGAGTATCGCATTCCTTTTCCTTCTGCCGCCAACTCCGTATTGGCGGAGAAGCCGGTCAAGCGGTCACGTGCACCGAGCTGGATCCGACCTTTGTGCGGGAAAGCGACCTTCCCGGCGTCGAGTTTCGGACGGATCATGTTTCTCACTTTGCGTTTGCGAAATATACATCCTACACTAAAATAGAACGAACTTGAAGGTTCCTTGACCATTCAACATTATGTGTAGCCACTGGATACAGTATAATCGCTTTGTTTTATAACGCGAGCGGTGTTTTAAAAATGCTTTCAAAGGCTGGAAAGGAGACGACACGGATGACGATCGCGTAGCTCCCGCATCCGGGGCTCTTGCAGAAGCGACAATAGCTTCCCGCAGTGCGGCCTTGTATCCGACATGGCCACCCTGGAAGCCCCATTGCAGTACTCTGGTCTGCAAGGCGGAGCATATACAGTTACCCTATCCAGACAAATAAAAATTTAGGTCAAAAGGTAAGAAACCACAAAATTTGACCTCGAACTGTCATTTATCCCATTAGAGGAATCACCCTTCGACAGAACGTCTCTTTCGACTAGTTGCCCTTCGACGAATTACCCTAATACGAATTGGCCTATTTGACAAATTGACCATCGATGAGCTGGCTGTCGACCAGTTGGCTTTCGACGAGTTGGCCGGATCCCATGTGGTGAACGTCGCACTCACGATGTCTGCCGGAGCCGCAATCCCGGGAACCGCCATTTTTTACCTGTGCTCGTCTTGGCTTTAGCCAACTTCTCATCATGAATCCTCCTCGGAGCAACGCAGACTCTTTGCGAACGCACGCAATTCCTAAAAAATAGCGTACGCAAAGTGCAAAATGTGGTTAGCGTTCGGCGCATGCGCAGTGGCGACGACGCTATTCTTTGCGTACGCAAAGCTTTAGCGTGCGCATTGTAAAACTGCCTAATAGCTACGTTTACATGAATGCGACTTAGTTGCATTGGCTCCAGTTGTTGCATCGAATGCACTCATATAAATGGCATAATGCACTAAGGAAGTGCATCGCATTCAAACCGCTAGACCTAGCAACCCAAGTAAAAGAAGGTCGCATCGCATCTTCAAATGGGGAGGATTATGGGAAGGAGCTCCTGCAGGAGACAATGCTGAGAACAGGCAAGTAGCCAGGGGGTGCCCATGCCCCCCCCCTCTCTCCCGAGAATCTTTCATTTTTGCTGACGCCTCCTCTCCCCCCTCCCCCTCATACAACATTCTGTCATGGGCGCCCCCCCCCCCCCAAATCAAAATCCTGGCTACGTGCCTAGGCAAAAACCGTACACAATCTCGGGTGTCCCTCCGTAATTTTCTCTCGAGAACAAACGCAAACTCTTCTTGCCATTGTAAATGAGCTGAATATTGGCGTCTCCAGCGAAATCAGCGCCGCGTAGCGGCAACGCCAAGAAGCTCAGAAAAGGAGGTCGTTTCTGTCGTCTGCTATCGCTGCTTGGTTCTTGTAGGCAGCATAGAAACAAACATTGTTTCCAGTAATTATTTTTATGCTTCCGCCGTGTCATTTTTACGCACTGACTAGAAGGTTCCTACCGTCAAAAAAAAAAAATTACCGCATCTCCACGTGGTGAATGATGTTGATTGGGCCGAAGCGGCGTCTGCTCTGTTTTCATTCATGTCAGAAAGAGAATGTTTGGTATGGAACATGGTTATATATGCATTTGACCGCAGCGCCCTCTCGTCTATAAACGTTGAGCCAATGCATGCAAAGTTTAACGCGATTATATACGCATTTGACAGCAGCGCCCTCTCCTGTATAGACGTAGAGCGGCTACATGCAACGTTTCATCCATGACATCCCCAGCTCTTGAGTTACTACCACATATCAGAGCCCCTACTCGTCCCGCAGTCGTGGCCGAGTGGTTAAGGCGATGGACTAGAAATCCATTGGGGTCTCCCCCGCACAGGTTCGAATCCTGTCGACAGCGCAAACATTTTTTCTTTTTATGTGAGCATGGACGCCGGCAGGACGGACGGACGTACAAGGCTGGACCCTAAGGAGCTTCGCCCCTAAAATCGCTTTGCTTTCATATGTAACACTGATCTTAAGCTGCAGCAGGCACGTAGCCGGGGGAGGGGGGGGCATAAGCCTTATGCCCCCCCCCCTAAAATTTCTATTTTGCTGGGACCTCCTCTCGCCTCTCCCCCTCATACAGAAATTTGTCATAGGCAGGCCCCCCCCCCCCCCCCAGAAACAAAATCCTGGCTACGTGCCTGCGCTGCAGTGAAAGAAATTTATGGGGGTCAGCGTGCTGAACGACAAAAACGACCTCCTTTCGTCCGCCACTTTGCCTGACCAGCGCACCCCCTATAGTTCGCTGGAGTCGCGAATAGCTGAGCTGCTCGGTGAGGGCGGCCCCCGCTATGGCCTTGCGCATCGGAGGTAGTTCCTAGGGTAAGTTGTAAGCAGGAACGGCGTCAAGAGCTCCAAGTGCTGGTACCGCAGAAAAAGTAGCTCCTACCTCAGCGCTGCTCCTGCTTGCACCGGAACCTCTCGTCCTTGTGGTCCAACCATGATAGAAGTAGCGGTAGTGTCTTGAAACCAGTTGGAAACGATCTTGCTCACCATGGCGTGTGCAGTATTGTTCCCTCTGTTCTAGAATGGCGAGGCCCAGAACTCTCAGTGCTTTCTTGCATCCTGTAACTTCTTGCAGAGCATTAAAGACAGTGGTTAAGATATTCATGCTCATCAGAAAGGGCTCCGCATGCGAAACACAGGCCAGATAATGTGATTACAAAGTTCGGCTCGCGCCGGAAACGCAGGTTTAACTTTGAGATGTGACACAACATGGTGCCATCTTAGCGTAGGACTTGATGTGCATTAGCATGAATGTTGGCACATCGGCTTAGTTCTGAGAATAATTAAAGTCGACGCACTCAAGTCGCATTTATGTAAACGTGGCAAACCTGGACGAGATAAACGGGAATTGAAGGTAACAATACTAGGCAGGAGACTGAGGGAGAGGGGAAATGAGACAGCGTGGGGACATCAGAATGCCGAGCTTTGGTTGGAATGATTGGTGAGTAGATCTAAACCTAGCTGCCTTTGTCTTCATTGCACTCGCCAAACAAGTTAGAACGCGGAACACCAGCATCTGGCGTTTTGCTCTTGCATCAGCATGTGTTCGACACATGTAGTGCAGACCAAAGCACCTGGCGTTAGGTCCACCCACTAATCATTCCAACCAGAGCTCAGCGTCCTGACGTGCTCGTACACTCTTGTCTCTTCCTCTCTCTCAGTTGCTTGGCGCATTTGACATACTGAAACCCGTGACAGGTAAAGGCAAACACAACTTCGCTATTCAGCAAATCGCCCCAGGCCACAAGTATACTATACTTCGTTTCAGCTTGGGTCCAGACGCAGCCGATGCTACAAGCGCGAGCTCCGGGCTTCCAGCGTCCCTGCCAAGCACGCGCGCTCGTGCAATGCAAGCACTATTCAGGGCCACACGCTCGCGCTCGTAGCATCGGCTGCGTCTGGACCCAAGCTGAAACGAGAGTATAGTAGCCCCTTCTCTTGGCAAATAGCACGCGCTCGCCGGGCGGATTCTTGTGCCGCTCGTAAATCTGGAGCCCGTACAGCGCTCGCCGAGCGGCCGCGTTTTCAGACCACGCTATTCGTAGCGGAGCTCGCGCTGCCACTTCGATGCATGTTCTGAAGTGCGCGCCCGAGCAGTAGAGGGCCTCTGAAAACGCTCCAACCGATCCGCGGGAAATTGGCGAAGCGCGTCGAGCGAGCCGCATAAGTTCTCTGCGCTGTCTTTTTCGGAGGAGTTTAATCTGAAGTCACTCGCAACATTTCAGTTTCAATATTTGTGTTGGCGATGTTGTGGCAGTCACGAAAGTGATTGTGCCAGTGCCACTTCGCAGTAGACAGTTACGTGGATATCTCAGGAATGCGGTGCTGTTACAAGCGCCGTTACGAGCATCGAAAGTAGGCGATGCGATACAAGGCGGTGCCGTCGCTCAAACACGAAGACGAGTCCGAGTGCGAAACAAGCGCTCGCTATTTGCCAGGGAAAGGGGCGATAGGTTAAAGCATAACTCAGCAAGCCCACGGCAACAGTGGAACACTTCGTTCTGAACAAAGAAAACAGTTGTGCTTACCGGACGTTTCAACTTTCCGTAGCCCTCCCGCTGCCAGCGAACGGTCACTGACTAGACGCGGCGTCTCCCAGATACCGTTTGACACTCTTGAACAAAGTACTAGTAAGAACAGTAGAAACATTCGCAATTGAGGTTGTTAAAAGTAAAAAATGAGCGCGAACGTCAGAGCAACAACCAGACGGCTCCGACGAGCGCAAAGCTATGGACGCCCGTGACAAGAAATGAACGGGGAGGTTTCAGTGGTAACTAGCGCCACCTGCCCTATGCACCCTGTTTCGGTTTCGGTTTCAAAACCGAAAAGAGAAAATCGCTTTATCGGATACAAATATTACTTAAAAAACCACTAGAATCATCAGGAACCTTAATTTGAAAGGTACATTGGAGATAATTCTGTCTCGTTTTGGTACAAAATCGCTCTTTATTTTTTTTTGTTGCAAATGATGCCGTAATTTTGAACATAATTATTTTTGCACGTGATTAAATATAAAGATGGGCGACTTTAATTCACAGTATGATTTAAGTTGTTTGTGTGCCTAAATTTTGTTACTTTGCCTGTTGATATTTGACAAACATTTTACGCCATATCGAAATAAAAGGGCACGGCGAGATTGATGCGTTTTCCACCCATCGCAGATAACACGCCAGCTCGTTGTCCTTCTTGAGCATTGCACGGCGATCCGGTAAGCGAACAGTTCGAAAGCAGTCTGCCAGTGCCGTAGCCAGGAAATGTTTTCATGAAATGTTTTCCTTTGCTCAAACCATTCAAAAATAAAATAAAAATTATTCAGGAAAGAAGAAAAGAAATTGCATAAACACACTTTTAGTTACTATTTTTTCTGTTTCTCAGGAGACAAAAATTCAACCTTTCTTTTATCTCGTTCTTCCGATCTTTAAAGAGGGGAACTTTAATGTGGAACAACGAAAAGACGCAATCACAAAATATAATAATGGGCTTTGAACAAAAAAAAAAGTCCAGACAGGCTCGCAAAATATTCCGGTGCGTTCACTTCTCTGCGGAACACTCGGATATCCAATGACTGAAAACCACGACAGAGTGCCAAAGAATAGCGAAGTTTAGAATACGATTAAACATAAAAACTGCAATGCGCACCGGGGCAACGAGCAATGAGCAGGAACTATGAGCGTGACGCTCATTGTTCCTGCGCACACTCTTCAGAAATGATCGTGCTATGGTCATGTTTCGGGTTCTTTCCGTTCTTCGTTGTCGTTTTACGACAAAGTGGCAGAGAGAAGTAGCCGTTTCTATCGTTTTGTGGGGTCTAAACATTTAGTGGAAGCCGCCGTCGGTCGATAGAAAGAAGCGAGAGGACCCTTTCGGGGCTGTCTTGGACGTTCCCGTGAATGTTCAGAAGCGCAACCCCTATACTCCGTTCACCCTTAGCTGAGACTAACAGCTCCGTCTTCAGCGCGAGCTTTCTGCCCTTGCTGACACAAGCCTGAACGCGAAGGCGCGCGCAAACAAAGCCCAGCGGCAGCCAGCGAGCTCGCGCTGAAGGCGGAGCTTCTGGTCTGAGCTTAGAACGGAGTAGCAAGCGCTCCTGGGACGTTGAAGCTCTCAGGCACGTCTCAGGTATTGCTTCCGTCTTCGGAGTCTCGAGAACGAACGTTCCGCCTCAGCGGTGCTAACGGGCATGGTGGCCAGGATTTGCAGCAGGCGGTTTACATTAGAGTACAAGACCTGGGGACCAAGGCAAGTTGTCTCTACCGCCGAGACGCGCTAAGCGGTGCGGTCCCTTCACATCTGTGTCCAAACCAGAACTTCCTCAGACAGTTTGTTTAATGAAACGAATGCTCCGCACAGACTGGTGATTTGCCCAAAACCGAGGATTGCGACATTGAAACCGACGTCGCATGGCCATGACATCGCTCTCGCATAGGGCGGACGATGCTGCCTGACGTGAATGTGCCGACTCTGTTGGAGACGTTGATGGCACGCTTGAAGTTGTAGGTCAATAATTATTCTTGAAAAAAAGCGTTAAGCGACAGCTTTGGCTATTGAACTGATTTTTGAGAGTCTATATACGTAAAGGAACTTTCACGACTCACGTGTTGAACGCAAGATTATAAACATCACCCACTGCAGCGATTAAAGAAGTAAACTAGGTACGCTTTGAAACCAAAGAATTCTGAGCATTCCAAAGTGGCTTCCACGGTGCATATGCTGCCGCTTTTCTCTCCCGATTCTTTTTTTTTTTTACATTTCGGTTGGCGTATTACTGAAACTAAAGGAGTACAGGCGAGTAACCCCAAAAACAAAGAAAAACGGGACGAAAAAAAAAAAGAAAGCTAAGCTGTTTGTCATTTTGTCGTCCGGTTTGTAGGGTTGTAGGGTTTGCAAAGTCAGAGTATTGCTATTTTGAAATTTTGTTTCGCTGCCCTGGTAGTGGCGTGGAGTCCTTGAGACTCAAAGAGTAGGGGAACTTTAGTCAAGCCGCCTGCCTTTTCCGAGGCGAGGCCAGCGTCCTTCGAGGTCAGGATTTCGCGGCTTATGTGACGTCATGGAGCGGAGGTCATTCGCACCTGCGAGCCTGAAGAAAGGCTTCTGGTTGCTAATAACACTGTCGAGTTCGGCGAGAGCCTGCTTCGGAAAGCCGGAGCCGGACTTGTATTTCTCACGCTCACGCAGTCCACGGACAGTGTTGCCTTCTTCGTTTTGCTTTGGAATGTTGTGGGTCCGGCCCCTCGCCGTAGTAGGGTTGTCGAACAGAAAAAGAAGCACACACAAAACAAGAAAAAAAACTGGCAATGGAAAAGGGAAAGAGGAAAACCATGAAATTTCGGGGGTGTTTCGACCCTTGAACACGCACTGGCTACACTGTAAAAAATAACTGTGTAAAAAAACAGAAAAAGCTTGGCACCTCTCTTGCCACGAACTTTCTGTTTTGGCCTGTTTCCATGTTTTCATACTTTCTGTTAAAATCATAGCATTTCCTGTTCTTGGTTTTTCTGTCAAAAATATAGATTTTCTGTTGTCAAATTTTGCGAAAAACCGCTTTCTGTTAGAACGAAAGTGTCTGTTCTGGAACTGTGTAAAAAGATCGGTTTTCTGTAGTCCAATATTTTGAAAACACCGGCTTTTGTTAAACGAAGGATTGTCTGTTTTAGAACTTTGTAAAAAAATCGACTCTCTGTTGGGCCAATTCTGTGGAAAAATGATTTTCTGTTAAAGAATGGTTGTCTGTTCTGCGACTCTGTAAAAAGATCGACTTTCTATTTTTGAATTTTGTGAAAAAACTGTTTCTCATAAAAAGAAACAGCGTTTCTGTTCTACGCTTTGTAAAAAGACAACTTAAAAAATGTGTTAACAAGAAAACATTGTTTCCATTAAAAACATGTAACACAGTTTACATAAGAAAAACTGTCCCAGAGCATCGAAAAATAAATCTGTTTAACCCGAGTCCTACTAGAGCGACATAAGCAACAGCCGACACAGACAAAACACAAGTACGTGCAGCATTAACGTAACAGTTTGGTATGTTTGAATCAGTCATGCTTCCACGGAGCACAGTGCACTGTGCTCCGTGCTCCGTGACGAAGCATGACTGATTGCAGCATCAAACTTCGCTTTGCATTAATGCTGCACGCACTCGCGTTTTGTCTGGGTCAGCTGTCGCTTATGTCGCTCTAGTAAGACTCGGGCTTAACAAATTTTTTTTCGATGCTCTGGGACAGTTTTTTTTATGTTATGTAAACTCTGTTGCATGTTTTTAATGGAAACTAAATTTTCTTGTTAACAATTTTTTTAAGTTCTCTTTTTACAAAGTTGTAGAACAGAAACGCTGTTTCCTTTTTAAGAGAAACTGTTTTCTCACAAAATTCAAAAATAGAAAGTCGATCGTTCCCGAGCTCATAAGCTCGGGAACGAACCTAGAGTGATTCAAGCCTGCCAAAGATAACATTGTGTGAATGCTGGTGGCTTGTCAGAGTCGGCTTTTGCTGTCTGTCGCCTTTGCGGGACTATTACATAAAGAAACATGTACAACAGAAAATGACACAGTAATGTCAAATTTTATCGCAAGGTAGAACATATATTTATTCATTACTATCAGCTTATCGCATATACTTATTCATTACCATCCGATTATCGCCACATTCTAAACAAACATTTACACATTTTTTAACAAGGCCTCCATTATTATCCACACTTTCTCTACTGCTGAGTCAGACGCTGAATTCCAGTCTAATAAAAGACCTTGCTTCGACTTGGCAGATTGGCATGTAGTTCCAGATCATCAACATCCAGAAAGTGGCATCTTCCGAGTGCATTGGTTAACTACATTTTGTTTCGCCTACAGACTGGGACTACGTTTCTCGGAAGACAAGCCGACACCGCACATGAGTCTCGAAAGTAGGAGTAAAGACCTTTACAAGGGCGAAATTGAGTCTTACTTTGCAATGTGAATGTTAAGATAGTTTGAATTAGTTTGAATAGTTATTAAAAATTACTAACTGCCTGTCAAGAACATGGCAATAATTTGTTTGATTGATAAAACGCTATACTTTGTGACAGCGCATTTCGAGGCCTTATAGTTTCATACCTGCCCTTATACACTGTTGCACTCACTTAACGAATACGGCAATACAGTATGCCGTATTCTGTAAACCTGTGAAGGAAACATGTTTTCAAATTTGGCTCATCAACCAAGATTTTGCAAGCTTCAAAAGCTTGACAGGCTGGCAGCTTTTAGATGGGTTCTTAATTAAC